>CM043705.1:58346583-58466583 GCA_023935145.1 Bretschneidera sinensis | reverse complement strand
ATTAATTTTCAATTCATAATCCAGTCGACCAAAATTAACATAATAACGTGTTTATATAAGCACCAAGCACACTAGAAAATCCTACTAATTAATAACATCTGTAACATAAAAAGAAATAAATCAAAACATAATAACTCCCAAATAAAATCCCCAACATAATAGGAAGTAAATTAAAACATTATAATTCCTTAATATCTCATAAATCCTAGAATAATACATAATTACTTTCCTTTTTCTCTATGATTACTCACACTCAAAACACCAATAAATGTGATAGAATTCGACACAAAAATTTCTATCCTTATCATACAGGAAAAATACTCTAGTGCTTCCTTAGCTTTCCAATGCATGGTGAATCCTATAATCATCGAATTCCATGATGTTAAATCACGTTTGTGCATCCCCTCAAAGACCCGTTTAGTCTTTTTTAACGACCTACATTTGCAATACATATCAACCAATGAATTCTTGACCAAAACATCGGTAGCAACATCAACATTACATTTTCTCAATATAAAAGCATGAGCCCACTGTAGGTTTAAAATAAACAATAATATCATACATAAAGCTTAGAACACGTATAATTGCATAATTAAATCACATACTTGATTGAGCTATCATCACAGCAGAAATTTAAATTACCTCATAACGGAAGTGATCAGGGTTAGGTATTCCCCATTGTACTCCCATAACAACAACTTTCTCCGATGGATAGAAAAACTGAATACTCAGAAGTATTGGCAGCTAAAGAGGGGACCTAAACTATATATATACACCCCAGTAACCCTAGTTACTGAGAGTCCAAATGGGTCCTTCCATTTACGGGCTATATTGGACTAAGGCCTACACTAGCTGCTAACCCGCATGAATAAAATTAAGATTTGTATAAGCCCAAACAACAGGATCACCAATAAATAATAGTGGGCTCTCGTACTTTTTTTTATTAGACCAAATTCACTTACTCGGTTTTATAAAACCAAAAACATTATAATTAGTGGTAGCCCACATACAAAAATTCCAACATTCTCCCACTGGGGCAACACTAATTATAGCTCTCAAAATTTTAAAACATTTAAATCAATTTAAAACAACTCTCGGGTCATACAACTTAATTTTATTGTGGCCATATTTGAAAAACAATTTGGCAATCTATGACAAAATCTTAAATGACTTGGTCCCATAAAAAACATCATCCATGGAATCATGGTAGCCGTTATACTCTATTATTCACACAGGACCAATCCATGATTACGCATGCAGATGGTTCCACAAACATGGATCCCATGTGGTAGTGTAGCAAGAAAATAACATTAGACAAGGTGATCAAATAATGTGCTATTTTCATTGTTAGTCATCAACATGACTCTCCATATAATATGTCTATTAATAGGGCAGAAAAATCATCAACAACATGGTATGTCTCAAAATATCTCGAGATTTCAACAGGTTGTCAACCACGAGACATACCCAACCAAACTTAAAACTGACACAAAGTTTTAAGTTTCCACAACATAACATGTTATATGTTCAAATGCATTCATATATATAAGGTAACACAATATGAATGAAAATATATATGATGATCATCAATAAATATCATAATATCTAACTATCATATCCACAATATAGTGAGTTCCAAAATTATATATATCCAATAATCAAAATATTAAAACATAAATAACTCCCACTAACCCAGTACATCAAAAGACTTTAAAAAGTTCATACTATCAACATGTTTCTTAAAAGAAGTGGGTTTCAGACTTTTGTTAAGGAATCAACAACCATGTTCTCTATTTTGAATGTACTCAGCAACTACACTAGCATAAAGCACAGTTGTCATGGATTCTTTTCCAAGATCATTATTAGCATATTGACTCAAACTCAATTTATCCCCTTTCATTATGTAAGCTTTCTAAGAAAGACCAAACATACCACAAGATCTATCCCTATAGATCTCAACATCAAGAATAAATGACACTTCACCAAGACATTTCATATCAAACATATTGGACAACAAAGATCATTACTAGCAAGCAAAATATCATCCACATAAAGAACTAGGTAAACAAATTTACTCCTACTGACCTTTAGGTATATTCATTGACTATCTTATTCAACTCAAAACCAATAGAAGTCACCACCTCATCAAATTTTAGGCACCACTAATATCAATATACACTATTTCTAGAAGATTAGAATTATGAGTTGAGCCATTTTCTTGGTTTTGGTTAACTTTTCCTAATATAATCAACGCAGGTCTCCATATCCCAAAAATCAAGAGTGGTAAAATTTCATCCCTAACAAGCCTTTCAACTCTCTCTAAAAATGTGACTTCGGTGCCTATATCATAAATCAAACTTTACACCCTACTTCCATTTCTAATAATTCGAACCAGTCAAGATTTCAATGGTTATTTGGTTAATGTTCACAAAAATAAGATTGATTCAAGAAAGAATACAACACGGTAGTAAAAGGGCAATAACCAACATATTCCAAAATAGAAAATCTAAGAATATTGTTATAAACTCCCATTTGGGCAGAGAATACAACAAACGCTTAGAAACTCTACACATGAAAGTATATGCAGACAATGTTAAAGTTTTCGAAGGAATTATATGCTTTTGGGCAGACACACCTTCTAAACCGACCTATCATCTTCCCACAGTGTTTCATGTATTTCCACAAATTATAGTATACAACTACCCCCTTTGGGCAGGTGACTGCATGATGCAATTGAAATCATTTCACAGCATTTTTTAGTGAAATTCCACAAGTATCAATGAGTGTTCCACTTTAGTAGCTAACACCCACATCAAACCATGAAATTTCCCAAAATTAAGAAAAACAGTATTCATCTTACAACATATTTTGTTAAAATCCCACAAGTATCAATGAGTGTGCCACTTTGGTAGCTAACACCCACATCAGGCTATGAAATTTTTCAAAACTGAAATAAACAATAATCATCCTGCAACATGATTCGGTGAAATCTCATAAATATCAATGAGCGTGCCACTTTGGTAACAAACACCCACATCAACCCATGAAACTTCCCATAACCGAGATAAACAGTAATACCTTTTACAACCTCAAACGCATTCAAAATGACATGTATGCATGTGATCATACAACAAAAGGCACTCTAAACTGCATGTACTTTTATGAGTCACCAAACAATCAACAATTGCATCCTTACCACATGTCTTGAACACAACAAAATATATTTAAATAATTAGATCAATTATTTCTCACAACATTCATATTTTCTTTCAAACTAAGACTACAATAAATATAGCAACAAATTTAGGAGAGTACTCACTACTATCAACATCTCAGTACAACAAAATAATTTATTGTGAAACAAAATTTCAGAATATATGCCCAGATTTTGATAAATAAGCAATTAATCACATATTTCATAAATAAATATTTATTAAACAAAAAGAAATGACCATGCTTCTCACATTAATCTTTATTATCATCTCATGTGACACACAACTTTCAATATGATCAAATAAAATATAATAAAAGTATTAAGGAGTGCTCAAGTTTGATCAACATGTATCTAATGATAAAGGACATTTTCACATTCTCAAAATTTAGTTATTGTCGAAAAGTGCACCAATTGAACAAATATGAATTAGAAACTTTAAGAAAGCTATATATATTATAATTTTTAATTTTCATAGTTTCTATAGACTCACATGAAAGTAGACTTGATTTTATTATTTGACCTAGTCAAAATTTCAATAATGACAATGAAAACTACTTAGTACAACCAAAAGACAACATATTAATAAGAAGGGATATAATAACTAGATTCCCGGTGCATCATCACTTACTCCCCTTTTGGTAAACTATGCAACATGTAAGTAAAATCTCTTATATGAAACCAATACATTAATGTATTTTAGTTTTCTAAATGTTTAACACTTAGTGGCAGAAAAATAATTTAGACTGAAATAAATTTCACCAAATATTTCATGTCAACCTCTGAATTAAAAACAAGCAATTACCTCTTTTAAGCAAGTGATAGAATGCAAAAACCCATATAAATGTCTCGTAACAACATGAAATAACCCCATAAATATCAATGAATGAACCATTTTGGCGGTAACCATCCACATCAATTGATGAAACTATTTCAAGCTGAGACTAATAAAATATATTACCCAACATGTATGCATACTAAAACAACATGTATGTATTTTCTTTATTTTGTTAATTTATTTATTACCTTGCAACTATTAGGCACTTTAACGAAAATTGTGTAAACAGAGAGATTTATCCTTGTGTCAATTTAAAAACAATTGTCCAAATTGAATGCATTGTGAAAAGCATATAATTATCCAAATCAAGAGTCACAATTGTAATTAAATCCTCAGGCGCTTGGCTAGGTGCCTAACACTTTCTAATCGTCCAGTCAGCCGACTACCCAAATTTGAACACTTTAATAGTTTTTTTTCTTAAATAAATAAGCAATAAATGCATAGAAATCTGATTAAGTCAAAAAAATCTAACCAAACGAGGCTTAGATAGCCATTATATAAGTCACCTTCTTACCTATTTGACTACTACTAAAAGAATGTAATATGCATGTGCACTTGTTGCCAACCAATTTGTATGCCGTAAAACAGATAAACAAACAAACTTATTGTGAATAAATATGTTGCATGCCATTTCATATTTATCGTCAATGGTAGAGCCAAGATCTATGGATGATTTTAATTCAGCTCATCGTTAAGTTCTTATCACAATCCAATCAAAATGATTTAACAAAAATAATCCATATTTCAATGAAATCTATGGCAAAACGAAAAAGAACGAACAACGACTCACCAAAATACGAAAGCTGGTTCTCGAGGAAAAAATTGTTTATCAAATCAAAATAAAGAATCCCAATCCTAAAAGGATTTTAAGAATTTTATAATTTCACATGAAATTGAATGCAATATTTTTTAATAAGGTTTTAAATTCATGTATGCAGGCTTTGATACCACATGTAAGTTTAAATAAATATAAACAATAATATCATACATAAAACTTAGAACACATATAATTGCATAATTAAATCATATACCTAATTGAGCCATCATCATAATAGAAACTTAAATTACCTCACAACGGAAGTGATAAGGGTTAGGTCTTCCCTTTTGTACTCCCACAACAATAACTTTTTCATATGGATAGAAAAACTAATTACTCAGAAGTACTAGGAGCCAAAGAGAGGACTTAACCTCTTTATATACGCCCAATAACCCTAGTTACTAAGAATCCAAATGAGCTATTCCATCTACGGGCCATATTGGACTAAGGCTTACACTAGTTGCTAACCTACGTTAATAATATTACGATGTATACAAACCTAAACAACAATATCACCAATTAACAACAGTGGGCTCTCGTACTTTTCTCATTGGACCAAATCTGCTGACCTGATTTTATTAGACCAAAACCACTATAATTAGTGGTAGCCCACATAGAAAAATTCCAACATTCTCCCATTTGAGTAACATTAATTATAGCTCTTAAAATTTTTAAATATTTTACTCAATTTAAAACGACTTCCGGGTCAGAAAACTTGATTTTGTTATGGCCACATTTGAAAAAAAAATGGTCATTTGAGACAATATCTTAAACGACCTGGTCCCATGAAAAACACCATACATGGAATCATGGCAGCTGTTGTGCTATATTATTCACACAGGACCAATGCATAGTTACGTATGCAGATGGTTCCACTGACATGGATCCAATGTGGTAATGTAACAAGAAAATAACATCCGATAGGGTGATCAAATAATGTGTTACTTTCCTTATCAGTCCTCAACATGACTCTCCGTACAAATGCTTATTAATAAGCTAGAAAAGTCATCAATAACATGGTACGTCTCAAAATATCTCAAGATTTCAATAGGATGTTAACTGCGAGACATACCCAACCAAACTCAAAACTGACACTAAGTTTTAAGTTTCTACAACATAACATGTCATGTGCTCAAATGCATTTATACATATAAGATAACACAATATTAATGAAAATATATACGATGGTCATCAATAAATATCATAATATCCAACTATCATACCCAAAACATAATGGGTTCCAAAATTATATAAATCCAATAACTAAAATATTAAAACATAAATAACTCCCACTAACCTAGTACATCAAAAGACTTTAAAAAACCAATACTATCAACATGTTTCTTAAAAAAATGAGTTTTAGACCTTTGGTTAGGGGATCCACAACCATGTTCTCCATTTTGAATGTACTCAACAACTACACTAGCATAATGCACAATTTTCATGGATTCTCTTGCAAAATCATTCTTAGGATATTGTCTCAAACTCAATTTATCCCCTTTCATTATGTAAGCTCTCTAAGAAAGACCAAACATACCATGGGATCTATCCCTATAGATCTCAACATCAAGAACAAATGATGCTTCACCAAGATCTTTCATATCAAACATATTGGACAACAACTATTTTGTCTCATGTAATAACCCAATATCATTACTAGAAAGCAAAATATCATCAACATAAAGAACTAAATAAACAAATTTACTCCCACTAACCTTTAGGTATATGCATTGATCTATCTTATTCTCTTCAAAACCAATAGAAGTCACTACTTTATCAAATTTTAGGTACCACTAATATTGGTATACACTATTTCTAGAAGATCAGAATTATGAGTTAAGCCATTTTCTTGGTTTAGGTTAACTTTCTCTAATATAATCAACGGATGTCTCCATATCCCCAAAATCAAGAATGGGTAAAATGTCATCCCTAGCAAGCCTTTCAACTATCTTTAGAAATATAACTTAGATGCCTATGGCATAAAACAGACTTTACATCTTCTTTCCATTTGTTATGATTATAACTAGTCAAGATTTCAATGGTTGTTTGGTTATTGTTCACAAAAATGAGATTGATTCAAGGAAAAAATGCAACACGGTAGTAAAAGGGCAATAAACAACATATTCCAAAATAGAAAATCTAAGAGTATTGTTATGAAGTCCCATTTGGGCAGAGAATACAACAAACATTTAAAAACTCTACACATGAAGTATATAAAGGTAATGTTTCAATTTTCGAAGAAATTGTCCCTTTAAAGCAGACAAACCTTCTAAACTGACCCATCATCTTTTTACAGTGTTCCATGTATTTCCACAAATTACAACATACAACTACCCCCTTTGGGAAGGTAACTACATGATGCAATTGAAATCATCCCGCAACATATTTTAATAAATCCCACAAGTATTAATGAGTGCTCTATTTTTGTAGCTAACACCCATATCAACCCATGAAATTTTCCAAAACCAGGATAAACAGTCATTATCTGCAACATCTTTTGGTGAAAATCCATAAGTATCAATGAGTATTTGGTAGCTAACACCCACATCAGCCTATGGAATTTCCCAAAACTGAGATAAATAGTAATCATCCAGTAACATGTTTTGGTGAAATCCTATAAGTATCAATTAACGTGCCACTTTGACAGCTAACACCCATATCAACCCACGAAACTTCCCAAAACCGAGATAAACAGTAATGCCCTTTATAACCTTAGACGCATGCAAAACTACATATATGCATGTGATCATACAATAAGAGGCACTCTAAACAACATGTACCTCTATGAGCCACCAAACAGTCAACAATTACATCTTTACCACATCTTGAACACAACAAAATATATTTAAATAATTATATCATTTATTTCTCAAAACATGCATATTTTCTACATTTTCTTTCAGACTGAGAGTATAATAAATATGACAACTAATATAGGAGAATACTCACCTACTGTCAACATCTTAAGTAAAACCGTGAAATAAAATTTCAGAATGCATGCACAAATTTTGAGAACTAAGTAATTAATCACATATTTCATAAATAAATATTTATTGAACAAAAAAATGATCATGCTTCTCACATTAATCTTTATTATCATCTCATGTGACACACAACTTTCAATATGATCAAATAAAATACAATAAAAGTATAGAGGAGTGATTAATTTTGATCAACGTGTATCCAATGATAAAGGACATTTTCACATGCGCAAAATTTAGTTATTGTCGATAAGTGCACCAGTTGAACAAATATGAATTAAAAAATATGTTTTAGAAAGTTTAAGAAAGTTATATATATTTTATAATTTTTAATTTTCATATTTTCTATACACTCCCGTGAAAGTAGACTTGATTTTATTATTTGACCTAGTCAAAATTTCAATAATGACAATGGAAACTATTCAGTACAACCAAAAGGCAACATATTAATAAGAATGGATATAATAACCAGATTTTCGATGCATAATCACTTACTCCCCTTTGGGTAAAGTATGCAACATGCAAGTAGAATCTCATACATGAAACCAACATATTAACGTATCCGAGTTTTCTAAATGCCTAACACTTATGGGCTGAAAAATAATCTAGACTGAAATAAATTTCACAAAATGTTTCGTGTCAACATCTAAATTAAAAACACGCAATTACTCCCTTTAGGCAAGTGATTGAATGCAAAATCCCAAATAAAACTCCCGTAACAACATGAAATAACCCCATAAATATTAGTGAATGAACCACTTTGGCGGTAACCATCCACATCAACTAATGAAACTATTTTAAACTGAGACTGATAAAATATATTACCCAACATATATGCATACTAAAACAATATGTATGCATTTGTTTTATTTTATGAATTTATTTATTACCTTGCAACGGTTAGGTACTTTAATGAAAACTGTGTAAATAGACATATTTTCCTTTTGCCAATTTAAAAACAACTGTCTAAACTGATTGCATTGTGAAAAGCATATAAATGCCCAAATCAAGAGTCACAATTGCAATTAAATTGTTAGGCGCCTAGTTGCTTTAACGAAAACTATGTAAATAGACATATTTATCTTTGTGCCAATTTAAAAACAATTGTCTAAACCGATTGCATTGTGAAAAGCATATAAATGCCCAAATCGAGAGTCACAGGCACCTGACACTTTCTAATCATTTAGTTAAACAACTACCCAAATTCGAACACTTTAATAGTTTTTTTCTTAAATAAATAACCACCAAGCGCATTGAAATCCGATTAAGTTAAAAAAAATTCTAACCAAATAGGGCTTAGATAGCCATTACATAAGTCACCTTCTTACCTATCTGACTAGTACTAAAAGAATGTAAGATGCATGTGCAGTAGTTGCCAACCAATTTGTATACAGTAAAACAGATAAATAAACAAAATTACTGTGAATAAATATGTTGCATGCCAGTTCTTCTTTACCCTCAATTGCAGAGCCAAGATCTATGGAAGATTTTAATTCAACTCACCAATTAGTTCTGATCACAATACAATCAAAATGATATCATAAAAATAATCCAAATTTCAACGAAATCTACGGCAAAACGAAAAAAAAATGAACTACTCACCGAAATATGAAAGTTGATTCTCCAAGGAAAAAAAGTTTATCAAATCAAAATAAAAAATCCCAATCCCAAATGGATTTTAAGAACTTTATAGTTTCACTTGAAATTGAATGCAATATTTCTAAATTAGTTTTTAAATTCATGTATGCATGCTCTGATACCACGTGTAGGTTTAAATAAACATAAATAATAATATCATACATAAAACTTAGAACACATATAATTTCATAATTATATAACATGCATGATTTAGTCATCATAACAATGGAAACTTAAATTACCTCATAACGAAAGTTATCAGGGTTATATCTTCCCTTTTATACTCCCACAACAACAACTTTTTCAGATGGATAGAAAAACTGAATACTCAGAAGTACTGAGAACCAAAGAGGGGACCTAGCCTATTTATATACACCCTAGTAACCCTAGTTACTAAGAGTCTAAATAGGTCTTTCCATCGACGGACGATATTGTACTAAGATCCACACTAGCTGTTGACGTATATTAATAATATTAAGATGTGTACAAGCCTAAACAACAAGATTACCAATTAACAACAGTTGGCTCTTGTATTTTTCTCATTAGACCAAATCTGTTGACCCAGTTTTATAAAACGGAAACCACTATAATTAGTTGTAGCCTATATAGAAAAATTTCAACACCCATATCCCCAATAACAAAGCACCAAAAGTAGCACAAACATTTATGATGCTCTGCATTGTATACCCATCTAGTTCAAACGATTTCTGCATCTCTCTAAATAGTTTCAACGCAAAATCAAACTCACCAAACTGAATCGAGGCATCAATCATAACATTTCAATAAACTAGACTCCTCTCAAGCAATTATCAAACACTTTCTCTGCTAAGTCCAAGCACCCACAAGAAACATACAAATGAATCAAACTGTTATTCACATACACATTTGTATCAAACCCATATTTCAAAATTTGACTATGCAATTGTTTCCCTTCAAACAGAGTAAACAAGTAAGCATAAGCTTTTAGCACAAAGGGAAACATATCCTTATCTGGTTTAACGCTTTCTTGCTCCAACATTCTACAATCAAGCATTATGGCTTGGTCTTTGCCAACAACTTTATGGGCACAAGCGTTCCACATAAACTAACTTGGGTTCTTAATTTGATCAAAAATCTGATACACATAGTGAAGATCAGCAGAAGATGAGAAACGAAGAATTCTACTAAAGAGAAAGATAGTGTTATGATGGTGAGCGAATGTAGTGTGGAGGGTATAAGCGTGTATCATTTTGAGCTGATTCATGCCTGTACGTTGTTTCAAGTATGAGAGGATACGACTGTGGTGCTTAAAGGATTCACCAATGTTGGTATTGTTTTTGGAGAGAAGCTGAGGAGGTGAGTTTGGGTTAAATGCCAAAACCATTATCAATTTTAAAGAGAATTACTTCTCATAACTGGACAAACTTCGAGAGTTTTTTTGTGATTTTCATATCAGAGGATTGTAACAGACCCAACCTTGGACTGAGTTGGGATGGAATCAACATAATGAATTGTTGTAAAATGTTGGCCTAGCTTATAACCGCAACCAATCCGGTTTGGTCCAAGACTTAATCTTAGCCTAAAGATAAGAGTTACAATCACAAATACCTTTACATTTTTCTTTATGTTTCAATGTCTCCTTACATTTAAAAAAAGATGAATTTACCCCTTGCATTTTAAGCACGTGTTCAATAAACCATTTTGGTGATAATTCCGATAAAATTAATACTGATACACACAAAAATATTGACTATTAAACAGGACAAGATATTTTGTTAAGATTTTTATATAGGCTGGTGATTATGCTCCAACTAATACACAGTTATTGTGTATAGTTAAGGTGTCGATCTCACGAGGAAAAGCAAACTACAAGAGAAGGTGTAAACTTTAATACGAAATGATAAAATTTAAATGAAAGAATATGAGTTTGATAATGAAATAGTGTGAAGGAGTTGTGTAATTATAATGAAGAATATAAATGAGAAACAACAAGGTTCCGGGAATCCTTCCTAGGTTCATTGCCGTATTCAAATCTCGATTCAATTGTTTTTATCTTGATTGCAAGTTTCACATCTCAAACAAGCAATCGGTGTATATTCAATCAAAGCACATGTAAACCCTAATGTAATTGCTATGAAGTACTCTTTGATTTCGATTCAAGCATACATGACTTATCCTATAGATTTATCAAGAAACAACAATATATCTTAATAACAATATCGCAGTAATGGACAAACCTAAAAGATAAGTCTACCAGACTCATTCACATCCAAACAACTTCACATAAAAAGAGCTTGACTAGACTTATATGGAGAAGAAGCATGCAATCACCGGATTAAGAAAATCTAAGATAAGAAGAACATAAAGTGAAACTGTCACATGAACCTAAATTCTTCTTGTTTAATCAAAGAATAACTCATAAATAATGTTTTAACAATAAATCCTTACAATTGAATCAATAATGAAAATAAGAACAACTACACCTAGGGATTCATTCCTTTGCCTTGCTTAGAGATTAGTTGGCCATGGGGCTTATGCTTGAACACCGTAATGTTGAGCTCTCTCCTTAGTTTCCAGCCTTAATGGATGCCTCCTCTTTCAAAACCTAAGTGATCTATTTATAATACAAAGTTCCAAGGGTGTTTTGGGTCTAAACAATTAACTAAAACCCTAATTAGGAAAACAGGGGTTCGTGTGCGCGCCACGGTTCTTTATGGTCTTTGGTTTGTTGAGCATATGGGCGCCGCTGCCCAACCCAGTCCAGGCTGCGGCGCACACTAGTGCTGATTTATGGAGACTCTGGGCGCCACAACTCAGCATGGTCTAGGCCGCGGCGCACACTGATGGCTTCCTTGCTCTTTTGGGCTTGGTGTTGGGACATTTATCTACCTAAATAAATATTCAAATAACCGTACTAGTTTTACTTACAAGTGTACAAGGTAAATGGTAGCATAGTGTGCAAGTGCGAGATCATTTCCACAGGGATTGGTGAATTTCAATTTAGAATTAATTTCTTTCAAAGTAAAAAAAAAATAGCTGTAGAGTGTGCGATACTAATAATGAGAACATAGGACTACGATATCCACCACTAATTATACTTTCCCACTAAGTAAGGTGCCAATGCTCTAGCTTTATCATGAATATTTAATGGTTGCGAACCTAAGAGCTTGGCCCACACCTTAGGCTATTGATCTCCCTATGCAACGAGTTAGGCATGGTGTATACTCTAACTCTTTTCTCTTTTAAGGGATTCAACATGGGTGTATACTGAGTTGTTCCTTAAGAGAGCATGAGGGCTGTGGAGATCGGCAACCACACGAGACCTAGGGCTTGGTCCGCTCCCAGTTTCCCATGTTGATTAACCCGAGAATCTGGTGTGGATATCTCTTATTACTAATGTCGAATCCAGGACTCAGTCATCCAAATTGACTCGACTAACTTATCCATACCACATGCATACATTGATTAGACACACACGTATGAGGAATTTAAATATAAACAGGCATTAATCAAGTTAAATATTCTAATAAGGCTATAACAAAGGTAATTAATGAATAAACATGTGAAAAAGCATAACTAAGGCTTCAATCGAGCCCTATAAGAGTTTAATTACACATACTAGTTAAACTAAACATTCTAGACATAATGAAATAAAACAGAGAAATAAAACCAAAGAAAACTCGGGAGACGAGTCGTCAATTCCTCTCCTAAGATTGCAACTTCAAGTCTAAAACAAAGGGTTGGTTTATGTGTTTTATATGGCTATTTATAGGGTCCTCAGGGTGTTTCGAAACCCTAATTTCCTATTTGCAATCCGGAGACTTCTTTCCATATCTGGCTCTATTGCCTTTGGAGTGTTTGCGCTCGATCGTATGCGAGATACGCTCGAGCGCATGTGTGCGCTCGAGCCTTCTTCAAGTGTGCTCGTGTGCCTGTGCACTCAATCTTAAAGGAGGTGCACTCAAGCGCACCTTGTTGGATGGCAGAACTTGACTTTTACTCTTAAAAGCTCCAAAATATCACCTTTTTGTCCAAGTCCTGTGAAAAACACATAAAACACGAAAATGAAGTGGAATCTACTGAAATAGATAAATAAAGAGCCTAACAAGCGTAAATTAAAGGGCTTAAATATGACTATATAAACACTTATCACACCCCCAAACTTACATATTGCTAGTCTCTTAGCAATACAAAACGAAAGACTATGTTGAAACAAAATGAAAGATAAATTCATTTTCATGAGATTCAAGAATTTGGGTTGTTTGTAAAACCATGATAACCGTTCATGAGTAAGCTTATAATAAAAAAAAAAACATTTTTGTATTGAAAAAGGATTTTCAAAAGCTCACGTTACTTACCTAAGGTTGGCTTAAGACATCGCAAGTTTGATTTGTGTGTGATGAATTAGCACATATAGGATGGTGCTTTCACATGATTTTAGTGTATAGTGTTTAGGTGCCCAAACCTTTATCGAATTCCTTATCAAAGAGAACAAAAATGGCATAATGCTTGCTTCTTTTTCTTTTTCTTTTATCATGCAATCTTTTCCATGTTGAGTTCCATCGAGCTTTCTAATTGACCTTTGTAACGAGTGTTTGGCCAATGACTCCCAAACCAGATGGTTTTAGGGCATTAGGTGTAAAGACACCCCTAAGGACTTACTAACTCGAGTCAAAAAGGCTACGGAACTAACAAGTTTTAATGCTTCTAAATGAAATTCCCACCTTTTGACGTGAACACTCAATACTTAACAAGAGGCCCAGTTACTCAGTGGAAATTTTTTTATTATGATCATTAAAGGCTTACTTCCCACCTTTTGACGTGAACACTCACCGCTTACTAAAGCAAGAGGCCCAATTACTTAGTAGAAAGTTTTTAATGATTATTAGAAGCTTTTTATTTTCTTTTTGCATGATGAACATTTTTTTTTATTTTTCTTATGCCAAAGTTTTCTTTTTAACAAGTTATCCGATTACAGTTAGGTTATGGAAACATATAGAAAAGAATTATATGTCATACCTCACACCAATGCGTGCTAAATGTGCTCGTGCAAATCTGGATCAAACTCGTGAATTCTTAGGTGCCTTGAGGTAGGTAACTAATATTTGTAAAATTCCTATTACAAGACTATGTGTTCTAGATTTTAAGCTTACTAATGAAGTGTTATCATATTTTAAATCAACCAAAAAAATTTTATTACCAAATGAACATTCATTTATCTTTTCTAAAAAAACTGGGACCTAGTGTATGCATGTGTTTCAAGTGTGTGTGTAACAGTATCTCCCACTACCCCCAAACTTAAAATACACATTGTCCCCAATATATGTGTGGCATGGAAAGATCTGACCTGGGAGATGGAGAACTAGGTTGCTTGCTTTGCTCGTAACACACCCCCAAACTTGAACTTGATGCACGCACTAAGTATCTGACAAAGAAAAAGAAACGTTGTTCCGAAAAACAAGAATTAAGGATAATGTAAATAGAAAAAAAAAACAAAAGAAAAGTACTAAAATGAAAAGGATATATCTGGGGTGCCTCCCATGAGTGCTAAGTTTTACGTCTTCAGCCATACGGGATATCCTCTCACTGCTAATCATCGGTGGGGATTCATCACAGTAGTGTAAAGAGCTAGCTATGTCGATGGTGGTCAGCTCTATGAATCTGCCCTGGACTGAAGAAGATAAGATCTCTGGTCTGGTGCATTTGTAGGTTAGGTTCTTGTAGAAGCTGACCACAAATCGAGTATATGTCGTCGAATAGACCAGCTTGAATAGCCGCTTGAGACCTCGGTTCTCTTGGACCGCCCATCTTGTGGCATCCAAACTCTTGAAGTCTTCTTCCACGTTAAATGTTGTCTTGAATAGTATTTCACGCTGTTCGAAACTGGGCCAGGATGCCTGGTGGCGGCTACTAGGAGCTCGGGATGTGGAAGCCATCTGTTGTGAGAAAACAATATTACTTCTGGTGTGATTGTGCTCGTGCGCAGCTGATGATGCGCTCGATCGCACAGATTGAGCTACGCTCAATCGTTAATTCCTAGCGCTAGATCGCACTCAGTCAGGCAATAGGTCGACTACTTTATGTGCAATAAAAACCAAAAGCTATAGAAATTACACGCCGTTGAGAACCTCTTGTAAATATAAAAATACCCAATCAACACACAAGATAAACGTATATGAATATGTAAACTAAAGATCAAGAACCGTGTGTGATGGTGTGCATGTAAGTGGAGCAAAAATCGGTTTGCATACCGTGTTGGATTTGGGGAATTTCAAGGGAAGATGGTCTTGTGGATGGGTGATGCACGGTGGTAGGGTGGTGATTGTGACAGATGAGCGGTGGTGGTGTGGATTACTGGAGGTGAATGGGTGGTTTTCCACAGATTTAATGGTTGGTGATGGCAAGTTCGATAGACCAGAGGAAAAAGTGCACTGGAGCGTAATATGAGAAAAGTGGGGTTGTGAGTGAAGTGTGAATAAAAATACCACGTGCTTTCTCTGCCCCGAGTGAGCTCGAGCGCATTTGTGAAGTGCACTTGATCACACGTGTGCGCAACTGCTTAACGTGATCGCATGCACTGGAGTGCAGGGCGAGAGGGCGCTCGAGCGCATGTAGTGTGCGCTCGATCACACGACAGAATTTTGTTAAGAGTAAAAGGAGTTTAAATAAAGAAATGAATAAGGGGAAAAATAGGAACGATACAATCATACCATCTTGTAGTGGCCTCAGTACCACTAACCTTGATAGAGGCACTTGAGCTATATGTTATGCAAGTGGAATTGCTCAAGCGCTCTTTATAGTAGCTTCAGTGCTACTTTCTTTGAATGAGGCACTTAGGGCCCACGTCAAGTGGTTCCAGTGCCATTAACAGTTGCTTCGTTTCAAATTTTTGTGCCTGGTCAATAAAATAGGGAAAAATAGTACTAGTAAGTTTAAGATTTTTAATTTGAGGATTACACTTACTTGAAGGCTTGGGTGTGTTCTTGATGGCGTGCACAGCTCCATTAATATCTTTAATCACGTTATCATCTTCTGGCCTAATGTCCAATCTCGTGTAAGCATGGTTAGGGATGGTCTCCAATGGAGCAGTGCGATGGACCTTAGAAACTTTCTCACCAATACCTTGCATAAAGCTCACATTATGACACTCATCATCAGTTTTAGTGGATTCTAGTGTATTAAATATTTTGAATTTCATCTCTTCATCATTTACTCTCATAGTGACAATGCCCCTTTTTACATTAATATTCGTGTCAGCAGTGATCATAAATGGTACTCCTAAGATGATAGGGAGTGGTAAAGGTATATAGCATTCCTCCATGTCTAACACAATAAAATCAGCAGGTAAAATAAATTTACCTACTCTTACCAAAACATCCTCGAGGATACTTCTCGATCGTTTGATGCTTCTATCAGCTAATTGCAAAGTAATAGAGGTTGGTTGGAGCTCCCCCAAACCTAGTGTCTCGAATACACTGTATGGTAGCATGTTGACACTCACTCCTAGATCCAATAATGCATGCTCGAAAAGTTGGTCACCTAGCCTGCAAGGAATAGTAAAACTACCCGGATCTTTTAGTTTTGGTGTTAATTTTCTTAATAGTACAGCACTCACCTCTTCGGTCAAGGCTACCATCTCATACTCCTGAAACTTCCTTTTGTTAGTGCAACAATCTTTTAAAAACTAAGCATAAGCAGGAAGTTGTTTTATTTCATCTAATAAAGGAATGTTTATTTCCACTTTTCTCAAGGTTTCGAAAATATCACTTAGTTTAGTTTCCTTTTTAGATTTTACTAACCTTTAAGGGAAGGATGGAGGTTCATTTACCTTTTCCATCTCACTTACCTTAGATATGGAGGCTTGTTCTGGAGATGCTCGTGTAGGCTCATTGGTGCCGATGATCGTACCACTTCTTAAGGTTGTTACAGCATTTAGTTGTTGATGTCCTCTTGGATTAGGTAGTGGCTGGCCTGGAAGCTGTCCTTGCTTTCTGGTACTCAGTTCTTTAGCCAATTGCCCCATTTATACCTCTACTCCTTGGATGGCTTGATCATGTTTTGCAGTGATTTGCCTCATTTCAGTCCGAAATTACCTCATTTCTTCCATGAATTGTTCATGTGTATTCAGGAGTTATTGCTGCTGAGACACTAATTGCCTCACAAGACTTTCGAGGTCATTCTTCTTTGCTTTGGGAATAGATTGGGCTGCTGGTTGGAAGTTTCTTTGTTGCCCTTGACTATTTTGATTCCGCCACCCAGGGTTGTATGTGTTTGCGTAAGGGTTGTTATTCGGCTGATAATTATTTAGTCCCACAAAGTTAGCTTGCTCATGATCTGCAGATGAATATAATGGACACGTATCAGTATTATGATCAAAATGGGAGCAAATAGCACATACCTGGAGTGGTGTAGATGGTGGGTTAGATGAGGTGTTTTGGGGAGCCATAGCTTTAACCAATAGGTCTAGCTTTCTCTCCACAGCAACTATTTGAGGCGATGATCCTCCATTTAAGCTTACCTTATACATACCCTTACTCTTGGTTATATGCCTACCTCGAGAGGAGAACTACTACGTGTGTTCACTTAGGGTTTCGAAGAGTTCCATCGCTTCTTCGCTGCTTTTCTCCATCAGTACTCCTCCACAACCTGAATCCACAATATTTTTATTAGTGTCACTCAAACCTTCATAGAAAGCTTGTACCAGTTCATCTTGGGGTAGGTTGTAGTGTGGGAACTTGAATAGTAGCTCGTTGAAGTGTCCCCAGGCCTCGAAGAATAGATCTCCATCCTTTTGTTGGAAGGATTGAATTTCCTTCCTCATTTGCCTCGTCTTTTGGGCTAGGAAGAACTTCCTTAGAAATTTGCTAGCCAACTTCTCCCAAGTGTGGATAGAAACTGCAGGCAAAGAATTATACCATAATTTAGCATTATCTTTCAAGCAAAAAGGGAAAAGAATTAACCTTATTCCTTCTTGGTCTAAGCCTCGGATGTGCTGGAATTTGCAGAGGTCGAAAAACTCTCGAAGGTGCAAATGTGGATCCTCACTAGGTGTACCCCTAAAGTGAGTCAGTGCGCTGAGTATCTACGGAGATATGTAGTAGTTTCCTTTTGCCTCAGGTTGATATGCAATGCACGATGGTTGATCGAGGTTCTGTGGGATAAAGGATTGCTTCATCGGTCTCCGCTCAGGTGGTTGCTGCTCGGCTATCTGTTCTGCCATTGGTATTTCTTCCTCAATTCCTCCTTCTACCTATTTCAAGTTGTCTCTAAACCTTTGTCAGATAGTCCGCTTAAGCTTAGTATCAAGGGGAAGGAATGTCGGATGCTTGGATCGACGTCCGTGCATGAATCGGTGGCAGTTACGTCAGTGCAGCAGTCAAACACTGCTGCTCGGGTAACTCTCTGCCTCAATTGTGATCGATCGCACAGGAGAGTGCACTCGATCGCAAGTGGCACAGAAAGCTCTCCTGGACGTACTTGAAACAGAGAAGAAGGAAATTGATTAGGGTTTTAATGAAACAAAGAATAAGATAGGAACATAAACTTAAAAATTTCTTTAAATAGGAATAGAATAAAATAAAAAGAAATAACAATAATTAAACTAAACGAAAAATTAATTCTAAAAGAAATTTAGTGCAATCCCCGGCAATGGCGCCAAAAACTTGTTGGGATAGTTATCTACCTAAATAAATATGCAAATAACCGTACTAGTTTTACTTGCAAGTGCACAAGGTCAATGGTAGCATAGTGTGCAAGTGCGAGATCATTTCCACATGGATTGGTGAATTTCAATTTAGAATTAGTTTCTTTCAAAGTAAAAAGAGAAAAAGTTGTAGAGTGTGAGATACTAATAATGAGAACATAGGACTACGATATCCACCACTAATTATACTTTCCCACTAAGTAAGGTGCCAATGCTCTAGCTTTATCATGAATATTTAATGATTGCCAACTTAAGGGCTTGGCCCACACCTTAGGCTATTGATCTCCCTACGCAACAAGTTAGGCATGGTGTATACTCTAACTCTTTTCTCTCTTAAAGGATTCAGCATAGGTGTATACTGAGTTGTTTCTTAAGAGAGCCTGAAGGCTGTGGAGATCGGCAACCACACGGGACCTAGGGCTTGGTCCGCTCCTGGTTTCCCATGTTGATTAACCCGAGAATCCGGTGTGGATATCTCTTATTATTAAAGTCGAACCCAGGACTCGGTCATCCAAATTAATTCGACCAACTTATCTATACCACATGCATACGTTGATCAGGCACACACATATGAGGAATTTAAATACAAACAGGCATTAATCAAGTTAAATATTCTAATAAGGCTATAGCAAAGGTAATCAATGAATAAACATGTGGAAAAGCATAACTAGGGCTTCAATCGAGCCCTATAAGAGTTTAGTTACACATGCTAGTTAAACAAAACATTCTAGACATAATGAAATAAAACAGAAAAATAAAACTAAAGAAGACTCGGGAGATAAGTCGTCAATTCCTCTCCTAAGATTGCAACTTCAAGTCTAAAACAAAAGGTCGGTTTATGTGTTTTACAGGGCTATTTATAGGGTCCTCAGGGTGTCCTAAAACCCTAATTTTCTATTTGAAATTCGGATACTTCTTTCCATATCTGGCTCTGTCGCCTCTGGAGTGTTTGCGCTCAATCGTATGCGAGATATGCTCGAGCGCATGTGTGCGCTCGAGCCTTCTTCAAATGCGCTCGTGTGCCTGTGCGCTCGATCTTAAAGGAGGTGCGGTCGAGCGCACCTTGTTGGATGGCAGAACTTGACTTTTACTCCAAAAAGCTCCAAAATATCACCTTTTTATCCAAGTCCTGTGAAAGCACATAAAACACGAAAATGAAGTAGAATCTACTGAAGTAGATAAATAAATAGTCAAACAAGCGTAAATTAAGGGGCTTAAATATGATTATTTAAGCACTTTTCACTTGGTTCTAGAGGCTGAGGCTTAAACTTCTTCAGCGCGCCCACACTTAAGGCTTGGTTTCTCTTCATTTTGTCCTTCCGTAACCATGCCCTCAATCGAATGTGCATCGAAGCATCGTGCTTTAAGCTATGATAGTTTTCCATCTCTTTTGAACTCAAAGTACCTGAAAATGCACCGAAATAAGTCAATGATCCAAGAATATCACTTTAGAGTTATTAAGGTATAAAAGTGTAATTTAAACCTCGATCAACCCTAAAATACTAACAAATAACTACTGTTAGGATGCATTTTATGACTCTCATCACAATCCCCAACTAGCTTATTGCTACTCCCTAGCAATTCAAGCAAAAACAAGACAATATGAAATGAATTCTTTGGTAAGAATAAAACAAAGTAAAGCGATGTTAGCGTTAATCCAAGAGTAATTCACTTTTTCTCTAAAAAATCGTACATAACGCACAGCACATAGAATCATTAAATATCACCCAAGTCCAAAAGTAATCCAAATATCAATCTTAAAATTGTTATCGATACTTAACATCCATCTTGCCACAATCTATTAATCCGAACACCCAGATGATTTTATGCATAACATTCATGACTACAAGTCTTGGCCTCTAAAATATATTAATTTGCGTGACATTCATCACAAAAACAATGCTCCATAGGCTCATTTTTCAAATCACTCTCCACTATTGTAGAAAAATCACACTACCTTGGATCAATAGGTCTTTAATAAGCTTGTAACGTTAGGCTAAGGTAAAGGTTAACAAAAAACAGGAAGGTTTTAACAAATAAAAGAACTTAATCTCTTAGTTTTAAACACAACATACTTTAAGCACTGGATAACCTTACTTCAACACCCAACTCTTTCAACCATTTTTCGAGAATTTTTCTCAATCAATCACCAATTTTTTTTTTTTTTTTCATTCTTTCTTTGCTATAATTCACTTTTTTTATTGGCATAAGACCATTCACCTTCTTTTTCATTTTTTTTCTTTTCTTTTCCACAACCTCCAACTTATCTCCTTTAATGTACTTGGGTTATGGTAGTAATATTTTTTCATATTTCCATCTTTACTCCTCTCAAGTGCTTCTCAACAAATGTGTATGACTACGTTCTCTTAAAAGCAAGATAAGGATAGAATATTTTTAGGCTCATAAAGGTGAGTAAATTAGTTATTGAAAGAAACAAGGCTCAAATTCTTTTTCAAGAAAAATGCTCAAACATGTAATAAGCGATAGATATAGCAAGAGTAAGTTTGAAAGGCTCAAACGGTCAAAAAATGGTCTATATCATATCCTAAGTAGTGTGCATTCTAGGATTTTGCCTCAAGTGATTATCAAATCAGTTCTAGAGCTTGTTGAGACCGCAAAAGTATTCACAAAACAATCACACATAAAACTTCTCTAAATGTTTTTAGACTAATCATGCAATCTTACCACAATCCAGAGTCACAAACCAAATGAAGATTGATACTTAAATTATTCTCAAACCGAAGCAAGATTTAACTTCTTCTAAATGTTATATGCTATCTCAATTAGGCTCATATCATTGACATGTGAATTAACTCCAAAGCTAACACAAAGCATGCTAAGGACAAACAAATGTATTAAAACAAAACAAACAGAAAAAGGGAAAGTGACACCAAACAATTCAATGGTATGCAATAAGAAATGTGTTTCCTCCACCCCCAACTTAAGATAGGCATTGTCCTCAATGTTAAAGCAAAAGTTAAGGAAACTCCCTTTTTAACCAAAGGTGCGTGGAGCCGAAAATTGTGCACAACTAGTTGAACTGATGGGTATATTTGTCCCTGAAAAAGAAATATGAAAGTAATATTAGAAAACAAAAAAAATATTAATAATAAACCAGAGAAAGAGATATGAAAAAAATAAAAAATAAAATAAAAAGATATGTTGTGGGGTGCCTCCCATGAGTGCTAAGTTTTATGTCTTCAGCCAGACACTGCACCACTCTCACCGCTGGCCTCATTGTGGTGTTGAAGATGAGGCTCCATACTCGGTGGCCTCAGTGCTAGTTTTTTGGCAATGAATACTTAAAGTCCACCACATGCGGCTTAAGTGTTCTTGGTGTTGCCCATTTACTATCAGTAGTAGGGTATTTGATTCCTGCATCCATGTGACTTCTCTCAAGCGACTCTTCAACGCATGATTGCCATGATTTCTTAATAACTCCCTGTGACTTATCAAAAACATCAACAAAATTAACAGCATGGGGATAAATTGAAGAATCACCGAACTCAAAATTATTAGGAATGAATTCCGAAGAGTTAGAATTATCTTTAATGTACCTATCATCTTCATGTGGTTGCCTTAAGACTCGAAAAACATTTACCTCTAGAGTCATATTTCCAAATGATAATGTCATTAGGCCATTCCTACAATTAATGAGGGCATTAATGGTGGCAAGGAATGGTCTTCTAAGTATCAAAAGAATTTTTGACTCCGTGTTCACAGTAGAAATGATATCTAAAACCAAAAAATCAGCATGATAGTAGAAATGATTAATTTGCAACAAAACATCTTCCACAATATCTCTTGGTTTTCTTATCGATCTATTTGCTAATTAAAGTACCACAGAGGTTGGTTTGATCTCACCTAGATCGAGTTGCAAGTACATGGAGTATGGCGTGAGGTTCACACTAGCACCCAAATCGAGCAATGCTTAGCCACAAGATTTGTTTCCAATTTGGCAAGCTACCGTTGGACAGCCCAGATCTTTATATTTGGGCAGTGTCTTGCTGTCAATTACTGCACTTTCTTGCTCTGTTAAGAATGTTGTCTTCTTTACATTATGCCTCCTCTTGAGTGTGCATAGATCCTAAATGACTTTAACATAGTTGGGAACTTGTTTTATGACATGAAGAAGAGGGAGGTTAATTTTAACATGCTGAAGTTGTTCAAGAATCTCACCTTTTAATGCTAAATTTCTTTCCTTAGGTTTAAGGAGAGCTTGAGGGAAAAAAACCAGTGGAGAATAATCATCATGGGCCTCTTGTTCCTTGGGGGCTTCATCCTTGTTGCTCACAGTATTAGGAATCAAGTGTGATGGTAGAGTGGGTCCATCAATTTTCTTACCGCCGTGGGTGATTATGGCATTAACCTCTTTAACATTTTGATTTCAGGTTCGGAGGTTTGTGCCATATGTTGTCCCCTTAGATTAGGTTGTGGCTGTGAAGGAAAACGACCTTGCTCTTGAACCGTTAAGAAACTAGTCAACTTGGTGAGTTGACGCTTTATCACCTTTTGTTCCTCTTTGATCACTTGTTGCTCCTCTAGCAATCGTTGATTTATCTTACCTTGCTCTTCCACACTCTTAGCATGTACCTGTATAAATGACTTAAACATATCTTCCAAAGGTAAAGATTGTTGAGGTGCATTAGATGAGGTTGCTTTCAGTTGTCATTGGGTACTAGGTTGGGCAAGAGGTTGTATATCGGATCTCTAACTAAAATTAGGGTGATTCTTCCAACCTGTATTGTAGGTGTTAGAGTAGGGTGAGTCTGGTTTCCTAAAGGGTATACCTAAAGCATTACACTTTCCCTTCATCTCAAAATAAGCTGGACAATCCTTAGGTAAATGATCTACCCCATTACACATAAAGCAAGGTTCATGGGACTCTACCCTAGCAACCGGTTTGGGGGCTGTAGCATCCTTGGTTTTTAAGGCTTCAATTTCCTTAGTTAGGGCCTCTAAACAGGCTTTAAGGCTATCCTCTTCCTTAAGTTGATAAATTCCAGCAGGTTGATTTCTCCTAGTACTTTCAATGGTATTCGGTCCTGTTCAAGTGTGGGCTTTTTCCGATAGGTCATCTAGGAAATCTATGGCTTGGTCGGGATCTTTTTGAAGAAAATACCCATTATACATCATTTCTATGAATTGTCTTTCCCTACTTAGGAGTCCATCATAGAAATAGCTAACTACCCGCCAACTTTCATACCCATGGTGTGGACAAGAATTCAACAGGTCTTTGAAACATTCTCAAACTTGATATAAGGTTTCACTCTTCTTTTGTGAAAAGTTTGAGATTTGTCTCTTGAGGTTATTGATCTTATAGGTTGGGAAGTGCTTTTGGAAGAAAACTCGTGCCATCTCATCCCAACTACCTATAGACCTAGGCCTTAACGAATAAAGCCAAACCTTGACCTTTTCCTTAAGTGACAAAAGGGAAAAACCGAAGTTTGACAGTGTCTATCATATCAACCCTACCTTGAAAGGTAGCTACTACTTCCTCAAATTCCCTAATATGGATATAGGGGTTTTCATTCTCAAACCCATAGAAGGTTGGTAGCAATTCGATCATGCCCGGTTAAAACTCATGTTGTTGAACATTAGGGGGGAACATGATACAGGATGGTGTGGCCGTTCGGCTAGGGTGCAAGTAGTCTTTAAGTGTCCTAGCAACATTTTCATTGTGATTTTCGGCCATGTTAACAAAATCCTCTAAATTCTCACTTGGGTGTGCACTATGGTTTAATCTAGGTGAGGTTTCACTAACGAATGTGGAAGGAGAGAGTAACTCTAATTCGGGTCTTTTAATGAATCTACCATGTGAATCTCTCAGTCTATGCATACACCAAAAGGATTAGAGGGAAACAAATAAAACAGAAAAATAAAGATTAGAAAATCAAAACAAAGAGCAAAGAACGATATTACCATCTTGTCTCAAAGTTAACAATCTTCCTTGTACTTAAACGCATCTCTCCGACAACGGTGCCAAAATTTGATTACACTCAAACTAATACGCAGTTATTGTGTATAGTTGAGGTGTCGATCCTACGAGGAAAAGCGAACTACAAGAGAAGGTGTAAACTTTAATATGAAATGATAAAATTTAAATGAAAGAATCTGAGTTTGATAATGAAATAGTGTGAAGGAGTTGTGTAATTATAATGAAGAATATAAATGAGAAACAACAAGGTTCCGGGAATCCTCCCTAGGTTCGTTGCCTTATTCCAATCTCCATTCAGTTGGATTTATCTCAATTGCAAGTTTTACATCCCAAACAAGTAATCGGTGTATATTCAATCAAAGCACATGTAAACCCTAATGTAATTGCTATGAAGTATTCTTTGATTTCGATTCAAGCACACATGACCTATCCTATAGATATATCAAGAAATAACAATATATCTTAATGACAATATCGTAGTAATGGACAAACCTAAAAGATAAGTCTATCGGACCCAATCACATCCAAACAACTTGACATAAGAAGAGCTTGACTAGACTTATATAGAGAAGAAGCATGCAATCATCGGATTAAGAAAATCTAAGATAAGAAGAACATAAAGTGCAGCTGTCACATGAACCTAAATTCTTCTTGTTTAATCAAAGAATAACTCATAAGCAATAAATCCTTACAACTGAATCAAGAATGAAAATAAAAACAACTACACCTAGGGATTCATCTCTTTGCCTTGCTTGGAGATTAGTTGGCCATGGGGCTCATGCTTGAACACCGTAATATTGAGCTCTCACCTTAGTTTCGAGCCTTAATGGATGCCTCCTCTTTCAAACCCTAAGTGATCTATTTATAATACAAAGGTCCAAGGGTGTTTTGGGTCTAAACAATCAACTAAAACCCTAATTAGGAAAACAAGGGTTCATATGCGCGCCGTGGCTCTCACTTACTCGCGTCGCAGCTCTTTCTAGTCTTTGGTTTGGTGAACATCTGGGCGTCGCGGCCCAGCTTAGTCCAGGCCACGGTGCACACTGGTGCTGACTTGTGGAGACTTTGGGCACCGCGGCTCAGCCTAGTCCAGGCCGCGGCGCACACTGATGACTTCCTTGCTCTTTTGGGCTTAGTTCTAGAGGCCGAGGCTTAAACTTCTTCAGGCCGTAGCGCCCACACTTAAGGCTTGGTTTCTCTTCATTTTGTCCTTCCGTAACCATGCCCTCACTCAAATGTGCATCGAAACATCGTCTTTAAGCTATGATAGCTTTCTATCTCTTTTGAACTCAAAGAACCTGAAAATGCACCGAAATAAGTCAATGATCCATGAATATCACTTTAGAGTTATTAAGGTATAAAAGTGTAATTCAAACCTCGATCAACCATAAAATACTAACAAATAAATACTGTTAATATGCATTTTATGACTCTCATCAGCTGGTATCAACTTTGGTCAACATTTTTGTGTATATCGATATCAATTTCGTCAGAAATATCACCAAAAGGGTTTATTAGACATATGTCTAAAATGTAAGGGGTAAATTGATTGTTTTTAAAATGTAAGGAGGATAACGAAACACATTGAAAAATGCAAGAATATTTGGTAATAATAACTTAAAGATAAAGAAAGACATTATAAAAAAATTCTACTATGTTGGAATTAAAAGAAAAGCCAGACTTCACTACGAAAATACTCTTAAGAACTATGAAGGTTTACTGCCCAAAAAATAAAGTTATAACTTTGATATTAAGTTTTTTTATTTATTTTTAATATAATGTGTAATCTACTTTATACCATGTCTTGATTTCATGGTTATTACAACAAAATCATATTCGTGAGGGTTTTTTTTTTAATGAAAAATTCAATAACAAAATAAAGTACTATTCTTGGAATAATCATTCCTATTTCCAAAATTGTTATGACTACAAAATTAATATTATGAACAACCTCACAAAGTTTTCAATTATTGCATTTTTTAATAAAAGTTTCAATTTGAATGTAACTTGTTATTTACTTGTTTAAAAATAAAATATTATACTTTATTAGTGTATTTTTTTATAAAATAATATATTTGATAATAAAAAAATCACATTCGATGATAAAATTAATATATTTGATAATTTTTTTACAATTAAATTTATTATCATACCACTAAATGATAAATTTTTTTTATCACTAAACGTATTGTTTTATTAAAAAGTGTATCAAAGTTTGATAGTCAAATTTAAATGAGTGACTGTAAACTCTATTATTCTAATAAGGAGAAAAGATGTCAGTATTTAGGATAGTTTCTTACTCTCTTTTTTTTTTTTTTTTTAATTTGGTTAGTTTATTTTTTTATTCAATTGTTTGGCCTTGCTGTACGTTTGGGATTTAGTGACAAATAAGGAATGAAAAAGCTAGATTTGGAAAATGACTCAAAACTTTTATATGCTTTCCCTATCATGCAACTAACCTTATAAAAATAGATATCACCAATTCTCATTACATCCTACAGTGTCTCTCACGAAAAAGAATAATGGAAACTTATCAAGAGGAAAAGAGATAAAATCGATAAACATTCTATAACACGATGTCGTTTTCTAGAATTAGCTCACGTATGACGTATCTATCCAACAAGATACGTAAAACTGTTTTTTTTTTGGTATTGGAAAACTCTAGAAAACAAGATGCTCTTTTGCAGTCCAGCTAATATTACTACTTGACTGCACGTTCTCGTTTTTATATTTTGAAAAAAAAAAAAAAAAAAAACCCTCCATGTTAATCTATCTAGCCGGTCACCGAAGATTCCTTAAGATCTATACACAAATAAGGAAAACAAGTGTTTTTATTTTGGGAAAACCGACGTTAGTTTAATTATAATTATAATTTTTAATATTAAAATGATGTTATTTATTATATATAAATATAATGAATGATTTAATTATAATACAAATATATATTATTTTATTGCTGTTCATAATGTTAATATAATTCATTTAAAATAAAAAAAATAATAAATATATAAATCGAATAAATAATTCACATATTAAAAAAAAAATCGAACATGTGAACTTATGATTGTAAAACCTTAATCTTGATCATTAAATTAAAATCTCATCAATAATTTTATTCAATTTTTATAAAAATAACAATCCATTCTTACCATAGAACAATTCACAAAATACTTGGTAGACAAAAATTACACACAATTCACAAAATACCTAAAATAGATAAAAGTTACCCACAAATTCATGATGTTTGTTTCACACATACAAACTGAAATTGGGAATAAAATCACTTTTTTAATGGCTTTTCTCTTAATTACATTTTTTTAAAGGATTTTACCATTTTGCATAGGGGTATTCAAAATTTTCAATATAAAATATTTTGTTCTCGATAGGTTTTGTTAATATATTTTGACATTTTTCAACGATTTAAGGTCAGTTGGTTTTGATTACTAACCGAACATTAAAAATATATTATTTTATATATATTTATAATTTAATAACATATATTATGAGTTAAATTTTTTAATATATTTATAATTATTAATAACTTATTAAGTAAATACAAATTTATTAATCGATTAGTTCGATTAAGAATTATTTAATCCGTCAATCGACATAATTTATCGACTTAAAAATACGAAATTTTCAAATCATACTGTTTATTAAAATTAATCAAACTTGCCTCACCGATTACACAACCCTACTTATGCATAACAACATTAATCTAAATAATTTATCTCACATATCGATAAGTAACTCCTTTTCGTCTCCATGTTAAGGTGTTGAAGTACTTAATTATAAATGTTATTATTTTCCTTTTTATGATTTAAATTTTAAAAATTAGTGTTATACATGGACAACAATTGACGCCGCTTTACGTGACAATCACGTGATATTACCTAAACCAAAATCATAATTCTGTTAATTTCTTCCCTTTTTTTCTACGTTTCTTTACCATTTGGGACGCAATTGCAATGACCAGACTCCAGAGGAACGGCTTGAAGGAGAAAAATGATACTTTTTCTTGTAACTTTTGATCAAATTGTAATTTACCTTTTATTTATTTATTTTATTCTCTTGTAATTTCCAATAATTTTGCATATTTGGAATATATTTAGTGCTGGGGCTCGTGGACTCATATCAGTTCTTTAAAAGAAAAATTAAGAGAGAGACGCGTATCAAAAGCGTGATTAGCTGCTGATGTTTGTTACGCATGCGCGCTTGCTTGACAAAACCGGCTCTACTCACCCGTATACCTTTTGTCCAACTCCGTTAACTCCAATTCCAATCTCAAACAAACAGAACCTTCAAAAAACTTCACGAAATTCTCACGCACCCAACGAATTTTCCAATTCCGTACTTTTGTCCTGTTTTAGTTCCAATCGTTCATTGAATCGGAGTTTCTAGTGAAAAATCAGAAAGAAGAGAAGAATGGGGGTGGATTACTACAACATACTGAAAGTGAACAGGAACGCGAGCGAGGAGGACTTGAAGAGATCGTACAAGAGATTGGCGATGAAGTGGCACCCAGACAAGAATCTCGGAGTCAACAAGAAGGAAGCGGAGGCCAAGTTCAAGCAAATCTCGGAGGCCTACGACGTGCTCAGCGATCCCCAGAAGCGTCAGATCTACGATCTATACGGCGAGGAGGGGCTCAATTCAGTGGAGTTCCCGGCGGCGGGGGCTCCTAATGGTGGAGGTGGGCCCTACGGAGGGAATTCAGGGTTTCGGTTCAATCCGAGAGACGCGGAGGATATATTCGCCGAGTTTTTCGGTGGATCTGGTGGTAGTGGCGGTGGGGGGAGCGGGAAGAGCCGTGGCGGCGATGGTGGCGGAGGATTTGGGCAGAATGTTTACGGGAATGGGGAGGTTGGGAATCAAGGGAACAAGAAAGCGTCGCCGATAGAGAGTAAGTTGGCTTGCACTCTGGAAGACCTTTACAAGGGTGGCAGGAGGAAAATGAGGATTTCGCGTTTTGTTCCTGATGAATTCGGGTTAGTTAGTTACTTACGTATTTATTTACTATTTTTTTCCTATTCTAAAATTAAGTGAATGCGGCCATTTACTTCTGTACTTTTCTTTTTTTCTTTCCTCAATTTATTATTTATCTTGATGAGAATTCCTGATTTGTAAATGCTAAAACAATTTTTTATTTTTATTTTTATGAATTACGCTGACATCCGCAGCTGAATTTTAGTCAACAAGCGTCTTTTTGGATAGGATGGTTATATAAGTATTTGCATGAAAAGGAAAATTTGGTAATTGATAAGCAATAGCCAATATATATAGGGACGCTGTGAGTCGTTAGTTGCTGGTTTTTCTTTCCGGATAGGACTGTCCCAGAATCCGGTGTGAACCTGATTGTAGAAAGTGGTTTTTGGGGTTACCGGAGTGATTTTGATGAATTTGGGTCGATATGAATGGGATAGATGATCATCGTGCCATAGCTAGCTTTTGTTAAGAGAGATTGTAATTTGTATTGCTTAAATTTTGTGAAAACAAAAACTTCCCATCGGATCTGTCAATATTTTTTTTAACTTGCATATTATAGATGGTAGTTGTGCATAATGAATTTTCTTCAAGTTTTGTAGAATAATATGCATTGGAATTTGAAGTGACGAGAATAATTGGTGTGGTGCGTTTATCATGAAAATCAGAAACGTTCTGATCTGAAAATCAGAAACGACTATTGAATTTGTTGTGAGATGTTTATGGTTGTTTTAAAGGGAATTTAAAGTAAATAGTTGAAGGGCTTTTGTAAGCTCTACCTTGAGAAATCTGGAGTTAAACAAATTAAAGTTAGATTACAGGATAGCTCTTTACAAGTTAAAATTTTGAACAATATTGGCTTTGTTACTGCTTCTAATTACAAGAAAATGATATTAGCTGCTGAAACATTTTTTTCTCTGGCCAGGTATGCCTTTTTATTATCTCACTTTGTAGTCCTATCCTATGTGCTCCTGTTCTGTAATACGTTATAGAAAGTTTGAAGAACTAAAATGGAACTAAAGTTGTTAAATCAACAACTTGGGTAATGTTATCGTAGTTAATCAGGAAGACAAAGTTGTACAGTGATGGGTTCTGGGGAATTGGCAATTCTATCGATCACTTTATTGTCAACTGTCTCTTGTAAGAATGTAAATCTTCTAATATTTAAATGGGAGAGCATCAGATTATTTTATTTTGAATGTCTGCATATGAGGAAAGCTGACCCCTCTGTTGTCACGGCTCATATGAAAGGTCATGCATCTATTCTAACCTAATAACATAATTTCTGTCCAGGCAGGCTGCATCTGCAGCCTGTTACTTGGAAATGAAATTTAGAATAATAAATTATGATTGTTTAGATGGTAAACCGTTTGTTTCTTGCTTGGATTGAAACTGACATGAACCAGCATAATTTATGTTCAGGCTGCATCTTTGGCCTGTAACTTGGAAATGGAAATTGCAAAAATTAATTATGCTTGTTTAGATGGTAAATCATTTTTTACTTGCAAGGATGGAAACTGACCTGAACCAGCTTAATTTATGTTTAGGCAGGCTGTATCTGTGGCCTGTGACTGGGAAATGGAAATTGCAATAATTAATTATGATTGTTTAGATGATAAACCATTTTTTACTTGCCAGGATTGAAACTGACCTGAAACAGCTTAATTTATGTTCAGGCAGGCTGCATCTGTGGCCTGTGACTTGGAAATGGAAATTACAACAATTAATTATGATTGTTTAGATGGTAAACCATTTTTTACTTGCCAGGATTGAAACTGACCTGAACCAGCACAATTTATGTTAGCGTAAATTAGCTCTGGGTTTTAGCTGAGTCCGATAAACTTTGATATGGTCATATCACTGGAAAGATATGAAGTAGCACGTAGTTTACGATTAGTTTGGGATTTTAGTTCGACCTTCTGCATAACATTTTGAATTATTTAGAAATATGGGCTATGTAACTAACCAGTAGAATCTTATTGCACAAATTTTCATTAATTTATTTGCTCTTGAGTGCAGTAGCATTTATATGTCTAGGTTTTTTCTCTTTTCTTTGGTTTGATATACAATTGACTTTCTTGCAGCAAGCCAAAGACTGTTGAGGAAATCTTAAAGATAGATATCAAACCTGGTTGGAAGAAGGGCACGAAAATCACATTTCCTGAGAAAGGCAACCAAGAACCTGGCATCACTCCAGCTGATCTTATTTTTGTGGTGGATGAGAAACCCCATGCTGTTTTCAAGAGGGACGGGAATGATCTGATCATTAATCAGAAAATCTCACTTCTGGAGGCTCTAACAGGGCAAACCCTTAATTTGACAACCTTGGATGGAAGAACTCTCACAATCCCAGTGTTAGACATTGTCAAACCGGGCCATGAGATGGTGGTTCCAAATGAAGGAATGCCCATCTCAAAAGATCCGAGCAAGAAAGGAAACCTTAAAATTAAGTTTGAAGTCATGTTTCCATCAAGGCTTACGGCAGAACAGAAGTCTGATCTGCAGAGAGTGCTGGGTGGAGCTGATGTCTAGTTTCAAGTAAAAGCCTGAGGTGATAACTATCTTTTTAACACTGATTGATGATATGCAAGTCAATTCAATGTAAATACATAAAGTTTTCTGCTGTTAAAGAGGGGACCTTGTGCATAGTAGGAAGAAAGTTTGAAAGATTGCAAAGAGTGTTGGGTAGTAATGGGGATATATATTGTCCTCAGCTACTGCCTTAGCAGCATCAAGATGACTTCAACCTTCTAATTGAATTCTGTAAACTAGTAATGTAATTTTACTTTTGTTTGAAGTTCAAATGGAAAATGTTTTGTGTTATGTATTTTGGAAGAACAACTTTGGACCTCAACTTAACCTTGGTTCTTATGGGAAGCAAAACGTTAAATTGTTCATAATGAGACTATTATTCTATGTAAATTGTATTGATTCTGTACTTTCTAGTTTTTTTCTTTCTTTGTTCTAAGAAAAAAGATTAATCCTTTGGGTACATTGTAGAATTTGATTTGCTAAATTCTTTGACCTAGCTCGTAGCAAAAGTACAAAGAAAGTGCTTACCAAGGCTAGATTAACATGTAAGCTGGGGAGAGAGAGTAGGAAGGGCAGAGTTTATACAAGAAAGATGCAATAAAGAGATTCTGCTAAAGTAAACATTAAAAAGCTATCAATACCTTACGAGGCTTAATTTGTTCAATACAAAAGAGATGCAATCTTATTCGGCCTTGGCACAATGATGATTTTATTCAAACCTACTCCCCCCAATTTTAAAGGAATTTTACGAACTTTATGTAATAAACTTTATATACAAAAGAAACAATTCTGTCATATTTTTAGAAGAAAATATATTCATTGATATGACCTACATTGTGCTATAAGAAAGATTATATCTTTAACCAAAATAAAAATATGTATATATATATATATATATACACAAATTTTTCCAACGGTTGAACTAATTAGGGAAGATTTGGAGCATAAGAACCCATAAAAACTAGTTTAAAGCATTCTTGATCATCTTGTAATGTTTTGAGCATTTTCTAATAAATTAGAGAGTATTCTTCATTGTACTTGGCTTTGAAAAATAAAGTAATTTCATAGTGTTTTATTGCCGGCGCATCTACAAGTTGAAATGAGCTGTGGACTAAAATGCAGGACAAAATGCGGGAGATGATTCAAGTAGTAAACTAGTAATTATAAATTCAGGAACGTAAGCAATGAAGAAACTTACAAAGAGAGGAATGAGAAGTTATTGGCTGCATTTTTTTAATTTTCTTCATTTGAGAATTGGAATAAAGTTAAATTCACGTTGAGATTAAATGTCACGTCATCAAAAATAAATAATTCAAATTTAAATTTATCACAATGACAATCATACTCACATTAAACTTTAACTTCAATTTCAATTATCAAATAAAAAAAATTTAAATCCACATCCGGTGCAATTGAGTGAAAGAATACCTGTGTGCATTCAAATCGTTAAAAAAAGACGTTTTCTCTTTCCATTATACGATTTGAATGCACTCAATGCACTATCTCTTTACTTTTACCAGATGACACTGAGAAAAGAGGGAAAAAACATTTGACAAGTATGCGCAATGAAGTTGTGGACAATCCGTTTAACATTAGAAAACGTTTCAATCAATTTTTATTTGTAATGGTACGGGAGCTGTGGATATCGAAATAATTAATTGGGAAATCAATGTTTCAATTAATGGATGTCATGTTATTTGTAGTGCTAACTTAGCACTTATTATTCAGGAAGTACAAATTTTGTTCTTAAATTTAGTAGGTGGTTACAATTTGGTTTCTAAAAAAAAAATGCCTCAATGGAATAGTTGAACTTAAATTATATTTCCAATGTGTATTTTCTAACAATTTCGTTTGTTATAGTGCTTTTTATTGGTTGTCCATAAAAATAGTATTAACCATAACAAAAGACAATGTGATGCAGTACAGTAAGAAAGAATTAAAAGAATTGAAAAGAAACATGAAAATTAAAGATAGATACGATCTAAATCACATGGGAAACCAAATTATATAGAACAATAATCCAAATCACATGGACAACTCAATACTTAATCACAGAGTATGATAAATAATATTTAATCTGATTTCGTTCATAAGCTGTTGAATAACAAAAGAATCTCCTATATGTATGAGAACCCTAACCTAAAGATAAAGACTAAATCCTGAAAAGATAAGAACAACAAATCAGATAACAATTGAAGAAGATAAGTCTAATCCTAATTCTATTCAAATAAGCTAACTAAGATAATAATTCTTAATACTTTCAATTACATAATTATCCCTATATCCTCTAATTCTTATATTAAAATCTCTAATCCTAATCTTCCTTGTGTTCCCCATCATTCTTCACTACTTAGAAAGAACTCGTCCTCGAGTTGAAAAATGTTCCAGTAGTAAGAGCTCGAAGGTGTGGAGGAACAAAGCATGGTCATGAAAGTCTTGGAAGGCGAAATCAATAGAAGGGGAAATTTTTTTTTGCTGAAAACGTCTGCGGCCTAGGTACTTGAAACCAAGGAGGGAGGACAAACTCAAAATGGTGGGCAAATGTATCAACTTGAACCTTAAACGAACAATCAAGCTTGTCGTCCTGTTTGTCTAGAATCTCTTCAACGGTCTCAATGTGCTCAGCAAACTCATCATCTTGTTGGACTGGTTCGAATAAAATAGCCTCACATGGAACTGGTTCAATATGCTCAATAACATCAAGTTGGTTGTCGACCTATTCTTTATCTTTGTTGGCATCTTGGTCTTGAACTTGGTCAACAGACTCAATGGGCATAACCAAGTCATCATCTGACTCACATGGTTCAATTACGACAATCTCACATGGAATTAGGATAACATGCTCAACCCTTACTTGAATATCTTCATTCTCGTTGACTTCATCGTGGTGCTATGTGGAGTCTTCTCTATCATTAGTGGGCTTTGAGTTATCAAGTTCGGGATCAACTTGCACTATCACAACATCTAAGGGCTTACACAATTCTTTATATCCTTTCAGAAATTGGATTATGTAAGCACGATCATACCCAATACAACCATGGTTAGCATCTTTAGGAGCATAATAATAATTTTTATACTCAACTCCCTCATCATCATAAATATAATCGCCATTACCAGTCAAAGCATGGACATCTCAAGAACTCTGCTCACACTTATACTCATATTGGTGCTGCAATTTTTTAAGCCATCTCTCATCATGATAATGCCGAGGAAGATAACGCCAACCATACTTTATCACTTTGGATTTCAACTCATCCAGGCGAGAGTAAGCACTTGACTATTGAGCTTGTAGGTTTCGAATACGAATACTAGTACGGTAAGACATAATAATAAACTAAAATAGCTCAAACATTTTTTCTGTCTTTTTTTTCTTCTCTTTTTCTATTTTTTATAGAAAAAAATACAAATAGTTCTAGGAAACTAAAAAAAAACATGAATTTTGTATAGGACTGGCTCAGATACGGCTCTAGTATCACCTAGGCTCGGTTCAGGCTGTTCATGGCCTGGCTCAACTCGACTTAGTATGTTCAAGGCTCGGCTCGACTTTGGTAGAGGCTCGACTCTCTTTGCTACCAGCGCGGCTTGGCTCACCTTCTTATTCTGTTATATTCAACTGAACCGGGTAGGATCGGATCCGATGCAAACCATGCCAGATTAGGGTCGGACTAAAGGGAAGCGATCAGAACTGGCCTTCGGTCACAGTTGAAGTGTTTGACCCAGTGTTGGGTGGTCGAAAAAGAGTAGATCAAGAGTGGTAGCCGAAGGGTCGCACGTCAAGAAGCTGGTTGCTAGTGCCAGATCCAGCGGCGATGAAGGTTAGATATTTCGGGTCATGGTCGTCCAATGATTCCGCATAGCCTGTGGAGGCACGGACGGCTGGGGTGGCATGTGGCGGCGAGCAACGATGAAGGCAAAAAGGTTGAATAGTCGTGACTGGTTTTGAGGGTGAGGACGGTGGCTGATCGGGTTGTGCTTCTCAGGTTTTGGTCACCCAAGAAAGGTGGTGGTTGATCGCCGAGAACAGGTGCTACTACTATATGCTTTGTGTTTTTTTATGGTTTTTTCTTTTCAAAGATGATTTGGTTTAGGATGTTTGTGTAGATGTGTTTAGATAGATTTTGGTGCGATGGTAGCGGTGATGGGGGATCGAGGTTTAGGCTCTGATACCACTTGATGTAGTACAATAGGGAAAAATTGAAAAGAAACATGGAAATTAAAAATAGATACGATTCAAATCACATGGGAACACTAAACCAAATCACATAGAACAGTAGTCCAAATCACATGGACAACTCAACACTCAATCAAAAAGTGTGATAAATAATATTTAGTCTGATTTCATTTATAAGTTGTTGAATAACGAATGAATCTCGCATACATATACGAGAATCCTAACCTAAAGATAAAGACTAAATCCTAAAAAAGATAAGAACAATATATCAGATAACAATAGAAGAAAATAAGCATAATCCTAATCCTATTCAAATAAGCTAACTAAGATAATAATTCTTAATATTTCCAATTACATAATTATCCTTATATCCTCCAACTCTTATATTAAAATCTCTAATCCTAATCTTCCTCGTATTCCCCATCGCAATGTTATCGTTGCACTTAACCCATCTTTCAATAAATAATGTATCAAAAGCAATTCCATCATATAGGTTTTTATAGTAAGAGGTAGGGGGTGTCGAACAATGTTTATTGGGTAGGAATTTTAATGCCTCTCACTACTGCATCATAATTGGGGGCCAATTTCATTGTATAGTTATCAAACTATATAACTCTATAGAGATATGTTTCCCATTGCCAAATTAACTATTTTTTTAAAGACAAATTAACTAAATTTGAAAGAGTTTAAATAGACCAAAAAAATGGGTATATATATATATGTGTGTGTGTGTGTGTGTGTGTGTATGTGTGTTGTTTAGGTTAAACTTTGAGTGCAACTTAAAGAAAAAAAAATTATTATAGGTTTTGGGAGAGATAGATGAGTAAAATTTTAAGTTTTTTGGTTTTAAGTTACACTTAAAGTCTAACCCAAACAACGCCGTAATCCAGCACATGAAAACTATGATGAGATGTGTAACCAAATTTACTTGCGGCTGATATGGAGAGAATATTTTCACCGATGGTCCTCAAAACTGAACAACACCATTTGAAACTTTCTATATTCTCATTTTTATAGGCGAAAGCTTCAGATGATATGTTTTACTAACTCTAATGAGGAACCGTAAGTTTTTTAGGACATTTTTAAATTTTCATAAAATAATATAAAAAATAATAATTAAAATTTAAATTAGTTAATTTTAAACAAATTTTAATACTTTTATTAACTCTCTAGATATATTAAAATTTATATTTTTATAAATATAAATATATATATATTTATATATAAATTGTTTTATATTGGTGTAAATTGTAAATGATTAAATAGCTTGAAGTAGTTAATATTAAACAAGATAACATTTAATAAATATTTATGAAGCGCAATAATATCATAACAAGAACAACTAGTTCAACGATTAATTCTTATATTCCTACTTATTTGAGCATGGGTTACGACTTAAGGCTTTTAAAAAAAACTCTATGAGGCGTACACCTCCGTCGTTGGGTCTAATAAACGTACACCCCGGAGTAATAGGCGTACACCTAGTTCAAAGAACTTTGAGACAAAAAAATGCCCATAAAAACTTTGATTGTACGTAGGGGTAAGCATGGGTAGGCTTGGGCCGGGTTGACCTAAAAATTCAACCCAACCTAATTATACCGAGTTGAAAAAATCTCAACACAACCCAACCCATTCAAATCATTTTGGGTCACCGAGTTAATTTTTTTTTTTTTCTAAAAAAATTAAATCATACATATTACATAATCTTTTTTTGAAGTTGAAAAGGTCCTTGAAGATGAATCATTGGGGTTAGCCGCCACACTTGACAAGGGATACAAAAGATTTTTCACATGAGCCATATGTACTCATGGAAACTGAAATAGCCAAATAAACATAGAAGAGTAATTTTTTTTTTTTAAAAAAAAAAAAACCATAGAGATACATAACTAAGTTCTATCAAACAGTTGTATAATGCAAAGAGAATGAGAGAATTTCTCTTCAGAGAATCATGACTAAGCATAACCCTTAATTGTATAGATACCAAAACGACTATAGAGTTTACTTTATGAAAGGGAATATAAATTTGTGGTCTAACACTGATCTTATTCTAAGTAATTTTCTAAAGCCTGGATAAGATTCATAAGACCATGTAAAACCCATCTCACAACATTAAAAACATGAGATATAATTAAAATATGAAACAGAATTAAAGAAGCAAGTAGAATTTTTTTAAAAGTAACAAAAAGAAAGTTTACATGAACAAAAAGCAATCAATTAAAGGGTTCCATACTGCCATTATACTTATTATTAACAAAAGTTGACACAATGAAAGTAAAAAAAATTAGTCATAATTATCTAATGATCGTAGTTTTCTTTAGGTAGAGTATATGATCTTCATCCTCCTTCGGGATCCAAGGCCCTAAAAGAATTAAATTAAGGAAATAATAAACAGACTGGAGGAGTAAAAACAAGGAATTAATGATCTTAATCGAACATGTAAAGAGAGTGAGAGAGTGCTATACCAAAGCTTTGTCGCAAAGAGAGAAGATGAGAGACCAAAAGATCGAGTAATACTGTGATAGGGTTTCAACTTTCAACTGAGGCAATTATATATCAATCCTTTGTAAATTTTATTTCCCAAAATGTCAATTATAGTTTTGTCAAATTATATCATGCAATGACCTGTTATATATTTTATATACTAGTAGGGCAGTGAGAAAAATAGCATAAGTATTTTATAATTATATATATATATATATATATATTTTTGATAGGATAGCCATTTTATAATTATTTATATTATAATTATTGATATAGTACTTTATATTTAGTAAATATAAAATATATTGACTGGGTTACCGGTTTGGGTCGAGTTGTAAATTTTGAACCCATAACTCAACACAACCCATCGGGTTCAAAAAAATTTCAACCTAATTTCTAAAGACACCTTACTTAACCCAACCCATTTTACCGGTTTGGACCGAGTCTACAGGTCAGCTGGGTTCCATGCTCACCCCTAATTTACACATATCAAAATTCTTATCCATTATTTAGCTTACTACTAAACATGGATTTACATAAAATGTTGTGCACCGTTAGAGCATATCAAAAGAAAGAATTATTGCCTTGCAAATGTATTCTCTTCCAAATAAGAAGTTGGTCTTGGCACTTGATGTAGTAGATAATTCACTCTCCAGTAGCTTGATGACACGTGGATAACTCTCCTTCCAATGACCTGATGACACGTGGCTGCGTTAAAGATGGGCATGTAGCAGAGCAAATGATGAAGCCGTAATCACTCACGAACTTCTCATACGTAAAAATAGAAGCAAGATTTCAGGGATCGCATCGTCCCTGAATACGTAACAAGACTCCTCAAAAGGAATGCGATATTTCAAGGATCGCGTTATCTTGCGCACGTGACAAACTTATTTCCTAAATCACTATAAAAAAAGGTCCAAGGTATGTAGATTTCAATATACACAATTCATTCATTCACGATAAAACGCTACTACCACTATCACCACCCTCATTTTCCTCTCTCAAAACCTCGAACTAACAAAAGCATTGAAGAGTCATTGCAGGTGCCACCACTCTTTTCCTCTGGTGACTCTTTAGTTCATCACTCTCTTTCTGTGCAGACATCAGGATTTCGAGCCTCCAGCCCAGTGGCAGATTTTCGGCATCAATAGATTGGCGCCGTCTGTGGGAAACCAATATCTCGCTGACCAATAGTAGCGAAGAAATCTAAGAACTCACTTATTATTATGTTGCTTAGAAACACCACCAAAAATATCAGCAAGAGAATCACCGAAACTAGCGCCGCACTTACACAAAATGATACTCATAGCTAGTAATCTAGCTCGAGGTTCCCTGTTGTGTCCGAACACATGGCCTCTGGCTTTGACCCGTGAGCTATCCCTGGAATACAACATCCTCGTCAGGCGGAGATAGATCCTACTGAAGACCTCAGAAGAGCCACCTCAGCGCATCTCGCCATTCCAATGATTCAAGCACAGTTTCTAAAGCTCTTTCGTTTGGTAACGAACCTGGTCATAGAAGTTCGAGGAGGAGGTCGATAGCCCTTGCCCCTGTCCCCTCACCGTGCTCCTAAGCGAACTAGCCTTCTTAACGACAGGCTTCTTGTTGACAATTGTTCCACTGCGGAGTCTTCACCACCTCATGCCAGTAGATCTAGATGAGCTTCCTCCTCTAGGAACAGCCCTGACCTAGACAAACAGATTGAAGAGATGGAAAAAAAAATCAACGAAGCCCTCAAAGATTGGAATCATAACATTCTCAATGAACTCAGCATTCAAGACCCACCATTTACGCAGGAGGTTCTCGAAGCTCCACTCTTGCAAAATTTTTGAATGCCACAAATCAAGCTTTATGACGGCTTGACAGACCCCTTGGACCACTTACAGAATTATAAGACCACCATGATGCTACATCGACATTTCGATCTTGTCATGTGTTGAATATTTCCCCTGACGCTTAAAAGAGCTGCTGGTACATGGTATTCTCGGCTGAAGCCAAGAAGCATTGACACCTTTAAAGAGCTTTGCTACGCCCTTACTTCCCACTTCTTCAGCAGCAAGGGACCCAAGAAGACCTCAGAAATTATGTTTAACATCATTCAACATTGAAGGGAAAGGCTTCGAAACTACATCTAAAGATTCAACGTTGCCGAATAGGAGATCCCTGACCTCGATCCCAATGTACAGATGTTGGTATTCAAAAATGGACTGAGATTTGGAATTTTCAGCTCCAAGCTCACCAGGCGATTGCCTAAAGACATGAACGAGGTCTTTTTCGAGCAGAGAAGTACATGCTAGTCGAAGATTATCAAGCTTTCCAAAGAGAAAAAGAATGGGAAACAAAAAAGAAGAGGAAAAACACCAGCGATCCTCAAGGTGGCACAAACAAAAAACCTTATCACGAGGGCAGATGTAAGGACACTTCCTATTTTGAAAATTTCACTCCTCTCAATGCATCCAGGACCACTGTCGTAATACAGTTTCAGGACAGGGCGATCCTTCGATGGCCCCTGAAGCCACAGTGCTTCAGTGGAGATTAGAGAAAGTAGTGGCGATTCCATAGGAACCATGGGCATGATACTGAGGAGTGCCACGCTCTGAAGTAGTAAATTGAGTTCCTCATCAATCGGTGGTACTTGAAGGAATGTACGGGATTGCGGTGAGGGAGAACGTTTGACCGATCCAAAAGAAGTCCATGACGTCTTTCTAGCCAATACCGAGAGCGTCAAGCTGCGAGAAAGAGTCATAAGTACCGAGAAGAGACTGACCAAGAAAGCCAAGAAGTCATAGTCACCAAGGTCATCAAAATAATACGTGGAGAACCAGCTGCCAGAGGCAACTCTAGGAAGAGCAAGAAAACATACGCCAAGTCCGTAGCTTCTGTCAGCGGACCTCACAAGTAGAGGAAGGCAAGCCAGACAATCTTTTTCATGGATGATGATCTTGAAAAAGTACATACCCCACACAATGATGTCGTGGTAGATAACGAAAGCTCGACAGATATTTTCCAGATCATCATCCACGACGTTAGATGCATCTTGGTAGATAACGAAAGCTCGGCAGATATCTTGTTCTACGATTCCTTCCAGAAGATGCAATTAAAAGATAGTCAATTGACACCAATCTCAACCCCACTTTACGATTTCTCAAGGGTTTCGGTGTTTGTTAAAGCAAGTATAGTTTTCCCGGTTACTATAGGAGTAGCTCTATGGACTATAACGGCACAGATTATTTTTCTGGTAATCAAGCAACTGTCCTCTTATAATGTAATCCTCAGTAGGTCCACCATCAATTAGTTGAAAGCAGTCGTATCCACTTACCATTTGAAGATGAAGTTTCCCACCGACAGTAGGGTTGGTGAAGTCAAGGGAGACCAGTAAGTCTCTAGGTCCTGTTTTCTGAATTTTGTAAGGGAAGAAAATAGAATTGAAACTTTACCCCTTGAGGTAGAAGACTTTAGAGATAAAGTCAAAGCTCCACGTAGTCAGCCCGTGGAGGAACTGACAATCGTTCCACTTGGCCAAGATATCTCTAGAACAGTCCAGATCTGTTTTAATCTCCCTAAAAAGCTCAAGGAGTCGTTCCTCTCTCTCATTTAGATAAATCAAGACTTGTTTGCGTGGTCGGCCTCAGATATGCCGGGGATCAGCCTTGATATGATTGTGCACTTGCTGAATACAGACTCGGGCTACAAACTAATTATTCAAAAGAAAAAATCATTCATCTTGGAAAGACAAGCTGCCATCAAGATCGAAGTTGATAAACTCCTCACGGTTGGCTTCATTTGGGAGACAGACTATCCTGACTGGGTGACCAATGTGGTGATGATCAGAAAACCCAACAGTAAGTGGTGAATCTGCATTAACTTCACAGATCTTAATAAAGCCTATCCAAAAAACAGTTTTCCCTTGCCACAAATAGATCAGCTGGTCGATGCCAACTCAAGGAATGAACTTCTGACTTTCATGGACACCTATTCTAGCTATAACCAGATCCTTATGCATGAGCCTGACTAGGAGAAAACAACCTTCGTCACTGACCAAGGGTTGTACTGTTACAAAGTCATACCGTTTGGGCTAAAAAACATTGGGGCCACCTATCAGAGATTGATGAACAAGATCTTTCGTGAGTAGATATGAAGAAACATGGAAGTTTATATGGATGACATGTTGGTCAAAAGTGTCAAAGCTAAGGAACACAACTCCGACCTAGAAAAGGCCTTCGAGATACTTTAGCATCACCAAATGAAGCTGAACCCTGCGAAATGAGCATTTGGAGTCACTGGAGGGAAGCTCCTCGGTTTTATAGTCACTCAAAGAGGAATAGAGGCTAATCTAAAGAAGATCAAGGCTATCATCGGTACGACCCCTCCTCAGACGATAAAGAAAATACAGAGGCTGATAGGACGAGTAACGGTACTTCATCGTTTCATGTCGAAATCCGCAGAGAAGTGTCTCCCTTTTCTTCAAATCCATTAGAAAGTCAAAGAACTTTATATGAACTGAGGACTATCATAAAGCCTTTGAAGAACAGAAGAAGTATCAGAGTTCTCCCCCGCTTCTGACTAAGCTTGTTGCGGAAGAGGAACTCTACCTATATTTATCGGCTGGGTAAGAAGTGGTGGCATTTGTTTTGATTCGGGAAGATATGGGTATCCAAAAACCCATGTACTATGTTGGCAAAGTCCTTCACGATGCCGAAGCACGGTACCTCCTGATAGAAAAAATAGTGTATGCCCTCTTAATTACAGTACAGAAACTTCGGTTGTATTTCCAAGCACACATCATTATCCTCTTGACAGATCAACCATTGAGACAAGTGCTTCATAAGCCAAAAATTTTAGAGAGAATGTTCAAGTGGTCCATAGAACTTGGAGAGTATGACATCCGGTATAACCCTCGAAAAGTGATTAAAGCTCCAGATTTTACGGACTTTATTATGGAAACAACGTTTCAGGTAGATCCGAGCAAAGCACTAGAATCAGATATAGCCGAGAAAATTATACAGTGGATTCTTTATGTAGATGGCTCATCGAACAATACTGGGAGTGGAGTAGGGATCATCTTTTGCAGTCCAGAAAGGTTCACCATCGAATATTCTTTAAGGTTTGAGTTGAAAGCTTCTAACAATGAAGTAGAGTATGAGGCACTACTTGCGGTGATGAAACTGGCAAAAACGATAGCTGCTAAAGCCCTGGACACATACAACGACTTACAATTGGTGGTAAATCAAATGAACAGTGAATTTGAAGCCCAGGGTGAGAAGATTGCTTGGTATCTTAAGAAGGTTAAAGAACTTGCCACTACATTTAGAGTATTCGAGATATCTAAAGTTCCTCGGGTAGAGAATTTAAAAAATGACACTCTAGCCCAACTAGCCTCCTCTCGCCACCTTAAGCATTGATAAAGTACTTGTATTGCCAATAATCGAATGAGAGACATTGACAGACTTGATCCCCTGGTATTTACATGATGTTTAGCTCTCTGAGTAGAAGAGTGAAACTAGAAGACTTATCTCTCACGTTTCCCGATACACAGTCATATATGAATAATTGTACAAAAAAGGCCTCCTGACACTTTATTTGAAGTGTCTCGGGCCTATTGAGGTCGATTACTCTCTTCGGGAGGTTCACGAAGGGATATGCAGGAATCATTTAGGAAACCGGGCATTGATCTTCAAAATACTTCATCAAGGATACTACTAGCCCAAAATGCAGAGAGATATCACAGAATTGGTCAAGAAATGCAGGAGTTATCAGTGTTACACCTCTGTGTCCCACAGATCGGCAAATCCTTTCACCTCAATCACTAACCCACTTCCCTTTGCTATGTGGAGAATGGATCTCCTTAGTCCTTTCGCTAGAGCACCAGGTCAGAAAAAGTACCTTATCATGGCAATAGATTACTTCACTAAGTGGGTAGAAGCATAACTGCTCGCTAGTATAATTGATCATCAAGCTTGAGGTTTTACCTGGAAGTTTATAGTGTGTCGGTTTTGCATATCTAGGGTATTGATCACCGATAACGATAAACAGTTTGATAGTGCTCGTTTCAAGGCATTCTGCGAAGAACTTTGTATCGAGCATCGAATTTCTTCCGTAGGATATCCACAGGCTAATGGGAAAGCTGAGGTGGCTAACAAGACACTCCTACAAGGCATCAAGAAAAGATTAGACGAAACTGATAAGCAATGGATCAACCATCTTCCAAACATACTATGGGCTTATCAAACCACCACTTGGACCCCACCAGAGAAACTCCTTTCTTCATGGCGTACGGGTTTGAAGCAGTCATCCCTTTGGAGATCAGGGTGCCCTCGTTACAAGTACAAAACTTCAAGCGAGTTAACAACAAAGAAGCCTTGTAGATGAACACTAATCTTATCAACGAAGCTCGGGATAAAGCTTACATTCGATTAGCTACCTATCAGCAGAGAATGATTAGGTATTACAACGCTCGAGTCCTAGAAAAAAGCTTTAAGCTATATGATCTCCTTCTACGAAAAAACAAAGTGTCTCATCCTTGGGAAATGGGGAAGCTTGTCCCAAATTGGGAAGGCCCATATCACATCAAAAGAAAATGTCAAGTCGGCATGTTCAAGCTTGAGGAGTTGAATGGCAAGCCTATCCCTCACACTTAGAATGTGGAGAACCTCCGCAAGTTCTATCAATAGTGTACCCCCTTGAGTTTCACACACTACATGTTTCAACAGTGTAACTAGTGAAATGCCTTGGTCATTAATGAAAGAATGTTGTGTTTTCATTACATTTTGTTTTCTAAGTTATCTGGTCTCGGTCTTCCCCATCAATAAAATAATAAAAATGAGTTTGCAAGAGGCAAAAGATAAAAATTATATTAAAAGAAAGATAAGATTAAAAGTCTAAAAGGGGTGCTATCGGCCTCGAACTACAAAAAAAAATAAAAAATAAAAAAATAAACTCCTAAGTCCTCAGAGGTCGACCTCCCCATCAGATGCAGCCTCTTCTACAGCACCACTCGGCTGGGCCTGTACATCCTCCTCCTCAGTTCGGGACCCGCCAGCCACGGCACCGTCTTCTTCCTCCTAGGTAGCAAGCTCAAGGGTTAAGAAGTTAACCGAAGGGTAAAGCATCTCGACCTTCTTCTTAGCCTCCATGAACCCCTTGAGGTACTGGAGTCCTCACTCCTTTTCCACGGCTTCTTGGAAGGAGGAAAAGTTCTTGAAATCTACCATGGACTCCTCCATAGCTTTCTTGATAGCCACCTTCAAGCACTGCTCGGTGGCCTTAGCAGTGTCCCTCTCCTCCACAGCCTCGACCATGTCCCTATCAGCTTTCTCTCTACATAGCCGAGCTCCTTCCAAGGAGTTCTACAACTGTTGGATGAGCCTGCAGCTGTCATCTAGCTTTCGTTGACACCTAGACAGCCTGTCATTCAGATCTAGACAGCGACGGGACAACATCCCACTTATAATGCTAGATTGAGAAAAAAAAGCAAAGAAACGCGTTAAGTCATTAAAAAGCATAAATAATTAAAGGACAATACAAGCCAAGGTAGAAACTTTCACCTTGGAGGCAAGGACCTCGGCCACGGGGCAAAGGCTCTCAATGGGCTTTCTCCCCAACTCAATTACGTTGTGCGGAGGAATGCTCAGAACGAGGTTCTTCCTTGTAACCCAAGCATGGTCAAACATAGAGTCATATGTCTTTATGCCCCAATTGGGCATAAAGACCCCAACATCTGAAAGAGCCCTTTGATACGAGGAAGAAAGGCACAATTGTTCGGGTGAGGGTGAAGGTGAGGCAACCCTCGACTCTATTGAAGGCTCAGACGGGCTCAAGTTATCTATAATGATGGGTATAGGAGAAGGAGTCTGAGGCCACTTTCTCGACCCTCCATTGGCTTGCGTAAGCTACTTACCAGCTTGGGCAACATTCTTCCTCTCCAGGGCCATCTTCTTTGCCCTTTCTCTGTTCTTAGCCGTGGCGTCCATCTCTGATCAACAAAAAACACAAGCATAAGTAGCAAGAAAAAAAGAAACAACAAAAAGGTGGTTCGAGGGTACACTACTCTCAATGGTCCCCTCTGGGAATCGAGGGCAGAGGCTGCCCTTCGCCAGCTCCTCGTTATTGTATAAAACTTTAACATCAATGGGCACGACAACCATGGCTTTTAGAGTCTCCTACTCACAATTCAAAAGGTGTGGTTTCTTACACTTTCCCACACGGTCCAAACTCTAAGTTAATGAGACTCCAAAACTTTTCTCACTATGAACATAAAAGAATGTCTTCTTCAATTGCTTGATAGACGTCGGTTTTTTCTTCAGCAACCCCTTCTTAGCCCTAAAACTAATTACTACCCAACTATGCTGACCGTGCTTGCTAATCTGGAAATGAGCTTTGAAAACGTTGATGTTCATCAGCCCCTTCACATCCGTGCAGACGTATATGAACGTCGTGATCAGATGCATGGAGTTAGGCACCAATTGACACAACACAATGTCAAAATACCTCAGAAATGAGAAGAATAAAGGGTGAATAAAGAAACTGAGCCTAACTTTCAGGTGTTGAGCATATACACATAGCTATAAGGGTTTTTGGCTCGGGAGGACATCGCAAACCCTTTCCCCTACACCAGCATTCCTCAAAACATACTTCGTTGGAATCTGGTATTCACGTCTAATAATCTCGAGCTCCTCTACTTCGAGCTTATTCGGCACAAAATTTTCCCCATACGACCATTATACCCTTTCTTCTACCCTCATGTCACCCCTAAGCTTAGCGAGGACATTATCCTCCTCATCCTCATAAGAAGAATCCTCTTCCTTATCCTCCTCCTCCTCCTCTCCCTCGTAAGGAACCACTGCCAATGGTCCCTTCCGGGCATAATCACCCCCTGAGGCTTCACCCTCACTAGAGGCTCGACTCAAACCCATAGCCTTGCTCAGCTCTCTAGATAGTGCTTCACTATCCTCACTACAACTACCATTATCACTGCCCTCATTTTCCTCTCTCAAACACTTGCACTAACAAAAGTATCGAAGAGTCCTCAGAGGTGCCACTCCTCTCTTCCTTCGGTGACTATATAATTCATCACTTTTTTTTTTTTTTCTGTGCAAACCTCAAGATTTTGGGCCTCCAACTCAGCGGCAGATATTCGGCATCAATAGATTGGCAGTCTTCTTCTTCATATGCTTGGCCCCACGTCTCTAAGGCCTAGAATTTTGACTGCTGCTCACATGCTCGGTCCCATGTATCCAAGGTCAAGCATTTTGACTGCTGCTCACATGCTCGGCCTTACATCTCCAAAGCCGAGCATTTTGACTGCTGCTCACATGCACGACCCTATATCTCCAAGGTCGAGCATTTTGACTACTGCTCACATGCTCGGCCCCACGTCTCTAAGGCTGAGCATTTTGACTATTGCTCACATGCTCGACCCCACGTCTCCAAGGCCGAGTATTTTGATTATTGTTCACATGCTCGGCCCCACATCTATAAGGCCGAGCAGTTTGACTGTTGTTCACATGCTGGGCCCACGTCTCCAAGGCTGAGCATTTTGATTGTTACTCATATGCTCGGCCCCACGTCTCTAAGGCTGAGCATTTTGATTGCTGCTCTTATGCTCGGCCCCACGTCTCTAAGGCCGAGCATTTCGACTGCTGCTCATATGCTCGGCCCCACGTCTCCAAGGTCGAGCATTTCAATTGAGCATCATATGCTCGGTCCCAGGTCTCACATGCCGAAGCACGCAACTAACGGCACAAAGCTCCATTATACTTCCTCAAACACATAAATATACTTAAGGAAGTCGGGGGGCTCTTATGTAGTAGATAATTCACTCTCTAGTAGCCTAATGACATGTGGATAACTCTCCCTCCAATGACCTGATGACACGTGGATGCGTTAAGGATGGGCACATAGTAGAGCAACTGATGAAGCTGTAATCACTCACGAACTTCTCACACGCAAAAATGGAAGCCACGTAACAAGACTCCTCAAAAGGAGAGCGGAATTTTAGGGATCGTATCATTTTGAGCACGTAACGAACTTATTTCCTAAACCACAATAAAATGGTCCGAGGTACGCAGATCTAAATATACACAATTCATTCACGGTAAAATGCTAGTACCACTATCACCACCCTCATTTTCCTCTCTCAAAACCTCGCACTAACAAAAACATCAGAGAGTCCTCAGAGATGCCACCCCCCTCTTCCTCCAGTGGCTCTTTAATTCATCACTCTCTTTCTGTGCAGACCGTAGGATTTCAGGCTCTAGTTCAGCGGCAGATTTTCGACATCAACAATACTCAAACTGCCACACAAATGTGTGCTTGAGGTCAAGTGCTCACGATTGGAGTTTTGACATTCTAACGATAGAATAAGCTTTATTTAAGGTGCATTAGTGCATTAATCATGAGTGGTGTCAATGTTTAGCATCTCATTCGCCATATGATTATAATCGGTAAATTACAAAGTTTGTTCATAAATATAATTATATCTCAAAGTTTTTTAAATCGATGATTGCGTCTCACCATTTAAAAACATTAATTGAAAATCACGAGAATTGCTTTTTTTTTTTTTTTAGCATGTTGAAACCTCGTATATGATTTACTTTTTGAATTAAATCAAGAAAACGCATGATATCATGTCAACATCAAACTTGATTTTGTTTGATTTCCTATTGTTTGTATGCATTATGGGATGCTTCTACAATTTTGTATGAAAATTAGTAGGGGAATGACATGTTTGGAAAATTTTAGATGTAATTACACTTATGATCAAATCTGATGGATATAATTATAATTTACCCAATTATAATTAATGAAAATGACATACTCTAAAAGCAACTGTATTAAAAAAAACCAATTAAAGAAAATGGACTAATTATTATATGCATGTTGAGAGACGTCACTCTCTCCTTCCAAATATTTTTCTTATTACCCAAAAAAAACCACTCCGTTGTTGTCGACCCTTCTGCGTTATTTACTAAAATATTAGTTTTATTATTGCCTATTTTAACAAAACCACCCATAGAAGCCATTATTAATCATTGGTGTCAACAGCTGTGACAATAGGCAGCACGCATGATTGATTTCTTTTACTTCTGAATCTCAAACAATTCTATTTAAGGTCATTTTTTCAATATGTTCTTCATTTTTAAGTTCATAACATCTACAGTTATGTTACCTAGTAACCAAAAACCTGCTCAAGAAGACCATCTAATCCTCCAAAAAAAAGAAAGGATAGATTTAAAATCCCCATACCAACATATTTCTCCGGAGAACCGATAAATATTACTACTGGTTGTAAAAAATATTTTTTATTTTTTATCTTCTTCCTTGACACTTTATTCAAAGTTCTTAATATAATTTAAAAAACAATGGTTCTTTGTTTATACCTTTCCAACATAATTTAAAAGAACATTTTTTTCTCATCTTTTTCTAAATTTTATTAAAATGTGCAAATTATTAAAATAAGTGCTACAAAATAAAGATAAAAAACAATTCCACAACCAAACAAGCCCTAAGCTTTTCACAGTCTTGCTGATCTATCTTTGAAAGTCATAGGTCCAGCTAACCACAAAGATATGTTCAATTGTCATCCTCTGCCAATGACCTCTTTTGGCCAAATTGCACAACACTCTTCACCCTATGCTGGAAAACAAGAAAGGAAAAAACAACCCTTGTCAGCAACTTTATGACGTGCCATTTCAAAATGCCGATCAAATCCAATCAGATGATTCATATTCCTACAAAGTTTGTGTCATGGGTGTCATAGTTACACTTGTGATGAAAAGAATTCAATGGCAAACGTCTTTCAACCATTCCATCCAGCTTGCTGTGAGCAATCACCCACGACCTGTTTGATAAAACTTTTTAAAGGCGTCTGATTCGCCTCACCAGATTCTTCATATGATGGATCATAAGCTATATAACCCAACCTGTTCTTACCACCAAAAATGATTATACATAATAGAGTTCCCATACATTTGAGAGAACTTACCATATAAGCAAAATCAACAGTCACAGGTATCGCATGTTAATCTTTCTTCAAAAAGTTTTTCATAAAAGTCCCCAATTGACAGAACTACAAAAAGAAAGGGGTCTCCCGGATGGTTAAAACATCAACCTACATTTCAAAATCTTGTTTCATCCAAAAGTAAAATGGCATAATCACCACCCACCTACAAAGCTAGCGGCAGTCGACAGACACTACAAGCACCCACTTACTAAGTAATGATGTCATGAAGCCACACCAACATCAGCAGACGCATGACCACCTTGAACTGCAGAACCCTGGTGGTTGTAAGGGTGCCCACCACCACCCTTGCCACCCCTTCCCTTATTGTTATAGTAGTTCCTTTGATAGTAGTTTCCAGACTGATCATAATATTGATTACGACCATTCTGGTAGGCGCCACCTACCCTGCCACCACTTCGACCTCCACGGCCATTGGGATAACCCCTACGACCACCACCAACACGACCACCTCTTTGGTTCTGGTAAGGCCGTCGGGAAACATATTGTTGTTGCTCCTTAGGCTCAACCTCTCTCTGATTATGCTCCACTTCAGCCTGTGAATTGACTTGTTCTTGCTGACCCGAGACAACTTCAGCAGGATTTTGAGTCTCTAGTTCATCCTGTAAAGCAGAAGCGTCCCATTTTAACTTTTTAAAAAATACAATGGGAATAGGTATAATGTTTGAGCTAATTAAATTACATTCTGCTGTTCCTCTGCATGACTAGATTGACTATCACCAGCTTCATGTTCTTGAAAATTTGCTACATCTTCCGCCTGCAGAAAATTACAGACTTAGTGATCTAGAGAATGGGCACTTGAAAAACATGACCTAAGAAAATAAGATTTACATTTTCTTGAGCTCATATAAAGAATTATGACCAGTACACGCATAATTTTTTATTTTTTTTTGATTGGTATGACCGGTACTCGCATATTAGAAAGGAGACTCACACGAAACATCTACACAAATATTTTAATCAGTACAACACATCTACACAATTGGCATTAAGAAATGCTAAACTGTTTGATGAGATTTTGGTTGGGGACAAAGAGAGATTGAATAGAAAGATTGTAGAACTCCTATTATTATTGTTGTTATATGAACAAACCAACAATCCTATATATAGACCAAGGATATAAATCCTACTAGGTATAGAAAACACAATAGGAAACATACACCAAGACAGATCAGAAAACATAATACATATCCAATTAAGAAACTTTCTAATATCTCTCAACACTACCCCTCAAGTTGGAGCATACACATGCACCAACTTGTTATAAAGAAACTTATACCAATAACAAACTTAATTCAATCTGAAACAAAGAAACCCAAAACCATAAATTACAGTAACCCATGAGAACACGTCGATGCTCCATACGCATGACAAACAGTTAGGTCACCACGTCGGTACCACCTAACAAGAGAAGATCCGAGAACATCAGATCAACAAGACTTTAACTTTTGTCTCGTCTTTTCTAACTTTTACTTTGACTTGAATAGGTTGCAATCAATGAGTCAGGAGGATAACAACATCAACATGCATGGGGTCAACAATTTCAACATTGGGTCAACAATATCAACAAGGGTGGGGGGTGAGGGGTGGGGAACTCTTCTTCAGGAACGATCAAGAACTCTTCTTCAAAAACTTCAGAAACTCTTCTTTCTGTTCTTCTTCAGGAACTTAATAAACTCAAACGCAAAACCAGAAACACATAATATATATATATATATATATATATATATATATATATTCTTTTGAGGATACGACCTGCTTTGGGTGTTAGGGTTTCAGAAAAAAAAAATGGAAATTAAAGGTTTTATATGTAGGACTTTAGATAGATAAAGGATTTAGTTTGGGTACTAGGTCTAATCTAATTGGGTTATTATTTAGATGTAATGGGCTTTTGCCCATGAAGATTTACTCAAATACCACCTGGGTCTCAAACCATAGGCTCTGATACCATGTTGAGATTTTGGTTAGTAATACTGCAAAAGAATTTTTATTATTGTTGTTGTGTTAAAAAACTCACAACCCTATATATAGACCTGATATAAATCATAATCGAAAGAGAAAACACAATAGGAAACATAAACCAAGACAGATTAGGAAACCTAATACATATCTAATTAGGTAACTTTTTAATATCTCTCAAAACTTTTTAACATATCATTCAGCTACTAGACCCTACTAAACTCTGTCCCAGCCCCCATTGCAGCAGGTCAAAGAAACAAAAGTAACTTATAGTTTACTTATAAAAAAAACTGAGCTACACCTTATATTTTCCCCTTTTTTCCATTTTGTGTTTCCTCTCCTTTATCAATAAACTTACAATGCTATCATTTCTTGACCCTTTACGCTGCTCAATTGCATGAACTGCCTCACCCGAGCATTCAACATTCTAGTTATTTTTCTTCTCTTCTCTTCTCCTCTCTCAATGGGTCCAACGACTTGAAGCAAGGTAGTAATTCCCCATCCCTTTAACGAAGCCCCCCTCCAAAAAAACCTCTGAAGGCTGTTCTTTTCTTTGGTTCTTCCTTTACTGATGCTTTCTAGTAAAAAAATTCTCAAACATTGATATTGAGTAGCGCACTCAAAAAACCTTTGAATATTAGAAAAAAGCCACATAGACAGATACATACTTCTCCAGCTATTTTTTCTTTATTTTGAAAGTATTCTGTGCAATAGATCAGAAATTTGCAATTTGTAAACTATTTAGAACAATGAAGCAAATTGAGAATTACATTTTGCAAGTTCATAAATGGTCAACAAGAAGTAAAAAGATTTTTGTTTGTGCCAATAAGCTATCCATGCAACCGTTGAATCCAACATGGCTTTTAAAAGCCAATGATGTCCTCAACTTCTTCACAAACTCTGATCGTATGACACAAATAGTATCAAAAGCCAAACACCAAACCCCCGCCACAAAACCAAAAGAAAGGGACTATTTCTTTTAAGCTAGGGGTGCAAACAATTTGATCTCAGCTCAACAGGTTTTCAAGGCTCATCTAAAGTTCGACTCAAGCCAAGATATCAATGTATAACATGCTGTTGCTTCATAGCAGCTTAAGCTCGGCTCGAGTTATTGAGTAAGTGATTCAGGAAAGAACTACCATGTAACATGTATATTTGTTGCAAACATTCTATTTCCACTCAAAGACCAGTCACATAATGGGTGCTCACTTACTGGGGTTCTAAAGTTATGGGATATTTTGTAATCAAGGGAAAATATGTAATTTGTATATTAAGAATATTTAGGTAATTTATAATATCTTGTTAGTTTCCTAGAAATTCTAGGATTTACGAAATTAGGGTCTGATTTAGTTTCCTAATTGGATTATGTTTACTTTTCTATTTGGATTGTAATGGGTGCTTATATAAGAGCACCTCTAGTAGGATTAAAGGAAGACCTGATTATGGAGAATTGAATTTGATTGAAACTATCAGATTTGGTGATACAGAATGAAAATGAAAATATGTAACTTTAGGACTTTTGTATATTTGTGGGTTTGTTGTGTAATTATGCTTTTTAAGAATTAAGTAGTAGTAATTTAGTCAAATTAGGTTTAGGTAATTAAATATTTATTAGGGTTTTCCTATTTTGTTTGGGATTTGGATACCTATATAAGCACCTTTTGTATGCTTGGTTTAGACAGATATGAATAATAGAATTTGAGACTTAATCTCTCTCCCTCTCTCCGTTTCCCTCTGTTTTGTTTCTTCCCCTCCAGTATTCTTCTCTCTTCTCATCCCCTGTTTTGTTCTCCCTAATTTGTCTTCTTCTCTTCTGTTTGATTCTTTTCCCTGCTGCTTCTTTGTTCTCCTTCTCTGCTTCTTTTCTTCTCTGTCTAATCTCCCTTATTTCTGTTCAGTCTCTTCTATCTCCTCTTCCTTCACAATTTGTTCTACATCATTTGGCTTTCAAGGTCTAGGTCTTTTCCTTTGAGTCTATATTATTATTTTCTCTTTTGTTCTTATTTTTTCACCAATTTGACTTCAATCTCTACTTGTTACATCACCCACACTTTTATATATAGCATGAACAGCAGCCTGACACTATTTGTCGTGACTTTAGAGTTCATAGAGAACCCTGAACAGTCGAAAAGGCAACTGAGATGGGTTTATTAATTTATAATGCCCGACAATATCACCTTGCACCGAGGATAGTGTCAATCCATATTGTTTATCTTACTAAAAGCCACTTCTTGATTATTCTTTAAAACGTGAAAGATTCATCAACTCTAAATCTAAATAATATACTGCACTCGAAAATTGCTTAAAATATCATGAACTTTGTACATAAAGGAGTCTCATTTTCAAGATCCACTCAATCCGAAAATGGGCCTCCTTGGGCTTGAATTGTTTAATGGGGAACGAAGTCCAAAAATTAGATTAACAAATTTTAACATGACTAAAGAGGAGTGCAGAACGTGAACAATTCTGCTCTACACAACCCTATTTAGATGGTCACATATGGCCTACCTGTTAGAATATTTTACAATGAATCACTAAAAAAAAATTCGGATTCAGAAACAGCAAGCACTACCCCTCAGGGATTGAAAGTTCAGCAAGTGCTGTAAGAAGCATCATGTTTTTCAATACGCATATAATCAAACTTCAGGCTCACCTAATCTCAAAAGGACTGCTGCAGGAGCTAAAGAATCACATTGTCTCTAATATGACTTACATGGCAATGATATACCATTGCCACTACAAATCACTAAGTCCATTAATGTTTAAAATTAAGCAGGCGACTCACTGTACTTTATAAAGTTCCAAGATGTTACTCTTAAGTTCACTTGTCAACAATGAGACACAAGTATACGTACAGAAAATTCATCCACTGGTGACCCTTACATACACATGCATGTGGAAGACAAAATTCTATCCTTCAAAGTCCCAAAAAGCATGCTTGTGGAGAAAAGAAATCATCCCGAGGTGAAATTATCACCATGGTTTTAATTTATTCTTTTGGTTCTATCTCAAGACAGTTATAAAACGGTCCATATTCTTTCAATTTTAAAGGTCTTGTCAGAACACCACCTAATATATAATTTCATCTGACACCAAATTCCGAAAATTTACTATTCTATTATGGCATGTAATAAATAAATATTTCAATTATTAAAGATTTTGCTTGCCCATTCAGGTGAGAATGGAACATGGCAACCGTGTTTTCCATTCTCATTATAAAGAAGCTTACTGTAAGTTAGCAATATACAACCTACTTCAGTTTTCAAGAACCTATTGAACTAAGCAGTAATACTAATATCCATTTACATGGAATAAAGATGCAAAATAGAAATTGGCACATTATTCCTGCACCTCATCGTTAATATAGTAAATTATTCTAAGATTCCTGCAAAATGCTGTCAGCTAGTGCAAATGATATATAACTGTTAGTTCTCCAATCTACACATGCCAAAAAATTTATGTGCATCAGCATCATACTAAAAGGTTAAAGGGTTGCTGCAACAATTAAGCCAAGAATAGTCATTCAGAAACTCGTTTTTCATGAACTTATCAGTAGTTCTCTTTAAATTCATTCTCAAAGAGGAACAATATAAAAGTTGAAAGGCTATCTTATCTGCCTGCTTTCATTTTGTTCTCAAATGATAACACATGTGGCTCATATGTAAAATCATGGTCTATATAGTAAATATATACTACAATTTAACCAACCAATGTAGCAATCACCTCATTCCTAAAATAACACGATAGAAACATAAAGGTAAACACATTGCAATACAAATATCAGCATTAAACAACATATTAGAGCAGCCAAAATGAATGTCTATTCACAATTTATGAAGCACCAAAAAAAAAAAAAAACTCTTCGTTATCATCAATTTCACAAGTGAAGAAATCTTTACCTTTTGCTGGTACTGTCCAACAGAACCTTCCACCTGGAAAGGCACTGCAATGGGTACAATGGAACCATGCACTGGCACCTGGAAAGGAGTATAATTCCCAGCAGCGGCAGCCACTTCCACGGGAGCTTTCATTTCAGGCGTGGTGGTGAAGTAATCTGAGGCCATTATCTTCTTCAATTTCTCTCTCAATCCCGCATCTAAAAATCCACAAAAAGAAAACCCAACGCATACACTAAATTAACAAACTAACAAAGAACCAGAAATTGACACACAAAGATAAGACCAAGGAAATTAAATTACATGAAACGTTGGCATTACGCTCAATGGGCTGGTCCGAGTTAGCAAGCCAGAGCGTTGCGTGCTCGATGCAGCGTTGCAACGCGTTCTTGTGAGACAAACTGGAATCCACCGGCCGCGAAATCAACAATCCGCCCAACGTCGAAAGCATATCCAAATCCCTCTCGCCAAGCAGATCCGTGGCGTCATCGTTGACGTAATCGTAAGTCAAGCAGCACCCTCTCTCGTGCGTCTTGGTCAACATGGTAGACGTAAAGTCACTTTGCGGCTTAACATCAAACAGAGACCCAAAGTAGAGCATGTTCAGCAGATCCTCCACCGAAGAATCGTCGATTTTAGGCTCATCGCTTCTAGGTTTGTCTTGTGTATCGTTATCACCCTTGTCATCGGGGAGCGTGGTTTGGTCGGAGGAGACCTGGTGCTGTTGGATGGCAAGGCTGATTTCCTCGGATACGGCGGCGGAAAGTGGCTGGCGGAGTTTCTCGAGCTCTTCGATGAGGGCGGATACGGAGGGCTTGGAGCGGAGAACGTCCTCTTGTTCTTTGTTGATGAGTTTTCCTTGCGCGATGGACTCTTCCATCTGAACGATTCTGTTGAATTTCTTGCGGAGAGCACGGATGCGCTTGTTGATGAGGCTCATCACGGGTCCTTCCGTCACGTCTGAGGCAGCTGTGGCCGCCATATTTTGATGGTTGGTAAAGCTTATCGTGGGAGGTTGCTTGTAGTGGTCGGCGGAGCGGCACCACCGAGTGGCGGTGGCGGTGGAGAGGAGAAGATTGTTTGGGGGTTGGTGGGTATAGGAGAAGAGGAAGCGGCCGGGTGGGGAGTTTTTGAGAGAGAGAGTGGAGACTGGAGAGAGAACGAGTGAGTTAATAGTGTGCGTTCACTTTGCTATTTGGTTGGTTAATAAAAGCCATAAAAGGGGACTGAAAAAGGTGCGGAGTAAGAGTTTTCTTGCCTTTTTCTTTTCATCTTTTCTTTTTGTGGTGATTTTCAGGTGGGAGGATGGATATTTTCAATTGGGTAATCGGGTCAATTTGGATACGGAGTGGTCCGGGTAAATGATGATGAGTGATCCCATTATAGATTAAATTGATCATAAATCTAATCTAATTAATCATTACTCGGTCAGAAATTTAAAAAAATAACCAAATTAAAATAGCATATCCTATGTGATTTACTCATAACTATCACTTATCATAATCGGACTGATTATCAAACCAATTGAAATAGGACGTTAGTTCAATCAATAATTAAATCATTGAATTATAAAAATATATAATAATTATAACAATATTAATTTATATCAAATCTTGTAAAATATAAAATCTATAAAAATAATTATTATTGAGTATTAACTTAAATTTAATAAAAGTAATTACAAATTAGTAAATCTTAAGCACGATTAATTAATAAATAATAATTCGTAAGAATTAAATATTGACATGAGATTGAGAACATTTATTTTTAAAAATATTAAAATTAAGAACGTTTTCAAAGCATTTTATATATAATAATATAAATATGTTAATATATAATAATATATATAAATATTTTCATAGATGTTAAGGGTTAAAATATTCAATGTGGGCATTATTTTTACAAGAGAATATATAATTAGCTTGGTGATTGTGTTTCATTCTTTCACCAAACTAACCAAGGTTTAAGTTACTCTTAAAGACTGTTGGTGACTAAATATAATTTTAAAGTAAATGAAAAAACATATTAAATCGATCAGTTTGCATTACGGCAAAGAATTGATTGGTCTTCACCGGTTTACACATATCGAACCTCATATTCGGACTTTTATAAGAACTAGTTATCACGGAACGTGTATTGCATGTGATAAATATTATATTTGGTTAATTTTTTTATTTTTTAAAATATAAATTAAATAATAATAATATAATAAGTAATATGTTTTATTTTCGACTAGAACGAAATAAATGCAATCATAATAATTTATAATATTATAAATATTAATATTTTTAACGTGAAAATTTTAATATGTTGATGAATTTATTATTATTATTATTATTATTATTATATAAATCTAATCATTATTTTTTAAAAAAATTAGTCTATCTAATTACATAGAAATAATTTTTTGTGAAAAACTTATTTATTAGTAATGAATTTTTTTTAAATAATTTACTTATATTGGAGTCTTGAAACTTCATAACCATTGATGTTCTTGGAGTTTATAAAGATCATTATATTGATAAATTTATTAATGAAGTCAAAATCATATGAAAAAATAAAAATTAATTTTTTAATTGAATTTTTTTTATATTTTTTAAAATTAATAGATTTACTTACAAAGTAATAAAATTTTTACGGAAAAACTTGTTTATATTGAGTATTTTTTTTTTCTTCAAATTTTGCAAATAACTTGCTTATATAGAGCGAAAAGTAAAACTTAGTTTCTTTTAGAAGCAAATGTAAAATTTGATTATATCAAGAAAAAAGTAATTTTATGGATTTAATTATATAATAGTTTATTCTTTATAGAATGCTTGTTTGTATATATGAAGTAGTTTTTGAATTATTTGCAAACTAATCTCTTATATAGAGAATCCTAATTCGACGAAGAAAAAAAAATACTTAACCTAAAAAATTATTATGCTAAGATATTTTGTCAAGCTAATACTTTACGTCACATTTGTATATTTATATAGGGCCTACATAAATTTAGTTTAAAATTGAATATGATTTATTGTTTTAATTTGTATTGGCAATCTCTTCTTAAAAACCAACAAATGATTTCTAGAGAAATAATTGTCAATGCAATATAGTTTCACGTAAATCCGGTCACCAAATAATGAATCATGGATTTAAGATCATTTATAATAAAATTCAATGTGTTAGATATTCTAATTAAATAGACACGTTTTTCTTTATAATGCTTATTTATCGAGAGAACAAACACAAAATTGACTACAAATTAAGGGCTTTATTGATTTCAACTTTTTATTTTTAAATTTTTTTTGTTCAATTTAAGATTCGATATATTGTAACATATTAAGACAAATTATGTATAGTGCACTTAGGGGTGGACTCAAGCTGAATCGAACCTGAATACTAAGATATTTAATCTCGAACTCTAAAATTGGGCTTGAGCTCGGCTCGAACAACATTTCATTGAGTTTGAGCTCGATTCAGCTCTATAAGCGATGAACCCAAACTTAAGCTATATTTAAGCCAATTACAAGTTAAATTAACACTAATTGCTTCAGAAATTTCAACTTTTATTTAGGAAGTTTGAATTCAACAAACCAAGGCAATTTTTAAAATTCTTTCGAACATTTTAACTCCCAATCAAGTTCATTGAGTAATATTTAATGAAACTCATGAATAGTTTGAAGTCAAAGGGAAGAGGAAGCTATTTATAAAGCTGAAGTAAGACATCCATGACCTCAGTAATCGATGTAGGATTGTTGCAAAAGAATGAGAAAGTACTCCATCCCACATAGCTAAGGAGTAAAGAAGTGGGGGTAGTCTTTTTCTATATAGCTCTTTGGACCTCATCCCACATCGATTGTAAACCTTAAAGAAAGAGGAAGCTTCCTCTATAAAAAGGCTTGATTTCTCTAGCCTTCAAATCATTGTTTGAAAACCTCTGATGGTGATGGTATTTTATTTCAAATTTTGCTTACATAAAGAGGATATGAGGTTTCAACTTAATAGTTGGGACCTTCAATAATTATCGAGCTATTCATGAGCAAGCTCGGCTCATCAAGATTATTGAGCTTAAGAGTTGAGCTTAAGATCAGTTTAATATTGAGCTTAAGAGTTAAGCTCGAGCTTGGTTTGAGGCTCAATTGAATTGAGTTTTGATCGAGTTTTGACCAAATCGAGCTTGAATAGTTAGATAGTGGGCTTGGGTCAAGTCCATCTCTCACTTGTTGTTATAAGTTTTCAAAATCAGTTATATAAGTAATTGAAGGAAAGGTAGAATAGTTCATCATTGTACTAAAAAATTATAGTAAAAGTTTTAACTTATCTTACTCATATAGCTATGTTAAGTGTCATAAAAAAAATATTCAAACTCAAAAGTAGTCTCTAGGTAGTCACTTGTAACGACCCAAAGCCTTACTTGAAACAGAATCATTACTTTTAAGCACTGAGCCTTGACAACCACACATGTACAAGTTCATATCACATTAGGATTTATATTCACATCACCAATTATACACAACATTATAACCTCGTTAACTCGATCTCAGACACTTCATATGATTTGCAATTCACAAAGGAAGTTTAAATTACATAGCCACCATGATCAACAATTTTTCTCAAAAAATGTCTATTAGGACTAGATTCTCAAAAGACACGTGCTAAGGATGCCATTCGCGTTGACCCACCTAAAAGATTAAAATTTGCAAACTTTCACTAGAGCTTACTCTAACAATCCTTGCTAAACATGAGGGAAAAAATAAAATAAAGAGGGTGAACTTAAAAGCCCAATAATGTTCACTTATCAAGTAATGGATTATAATTTTTTATTTTCAATTACTAGACCTTATTATATCCAGTTATTTTTTGATAAACTTATTATATTTGGTTATTATATTGCTTGCAATTTGTATATTAGCTTTGGATCCATGTCATGGTCTTCTGTCTCTTTACTTATAAAAAAAATAATCATATGTCCCTTTGAGTGCATACGTAATGCAGATGTTCTTATTCAATTTTGACTCATTCTCATTCTTGATTGTTATTGATTTTAATATATTTATTCTAATTCATGATGTAGGCGTAAATTGAAAAGCTTAAGAAAAAAATAGAGAAAGGGCACTTGAAAAAGCACAACATGAGGAAGAAATGGTAAGATCATTTTCATGGTAAAGCAAAAGTTTTCTTGTTAGATCTATTGGCAAAGTGAACTATTGCTTCATCATCAAATTTGACTTTTTTCTTTGGTTGGTGTAATCTTTCTTTTGATTTTCTTATCTTATCCGTTTATTTTTCGAAACAATCATCCTCTCATTCAACATGTACAAGCTCTCTTTATTCATAGTATCTCTCATCAATATCTTTAAACAATCAAGAACTTGCATCTCATCACCCTCATTAGCCTTTCCATTATCACTCTCCTTTATTCTACTCAAATCTTCCAAGTCTTCCATCGTGGCCTCGCTTTGTAACTATGTGGGGTCTTCTTTCTCATTATGGATGCACTCATTGTTTGAAAAATCTAGATACTTGGATCCTGATATTTCCTCTTTCTTCCTTGAAGTGCTTCATTCCCTCTCTTTGTTTGGCTTCTCACTTGATATAATCATTAACAATTCTTCAATCTCGAACACACTTAGCCTCTTCCACTACAAGAAAAGTTAACATCTGCGACAAATTTATCTACGATGGCTATTATTCCGTCGCAGATAACAAGCATTTGCGATGGATAATATATTCCATCGCATATAATATTTGCAATGAATTAATAAAATTTCGGCAGATGTTTGACCAAATTCTAATTCTCGATTTTCAATTTTTTTTATCATTAGAAACCTATTTGTGATGGAACTATTCCGTCGCAGATAAAAAATATTAATTTTCTTAGACATATTAATAAATTAATTAAAAATTAAATTCAAAGGTTATATGCGACATATTTTAAATCTGTTTACGATGACTGGTCCATCGCAGATGAATTCCATTGTCTAAATGCGATTTCCTTCTTCTCCTCCTTACTTCTCTTCCTTTCTTCTTCTCTAGTTGCAATTCTCTTCTTTAGCCATTTTTTGCTGTTTGTAATACCTCTCCCTCTCCTTTCTTCCTCTTTTTTTTCCTTCTTCTTTCTTCTCAATTTTTCTTCTATTTTCTCTAACCCAACCATGGCTTCAGCTGCGCTAGCCGCCACCTATTTCTGGCCCACCTCCACTGCGCCGGTCTTCTACTTTCTCAGTGTTAGTTTCTCTTTCTCTCACTGTAGATGATTTGAAATTATTTTTATTATTTCTGTTACAGTAAATGAAGTAGGTTATTTATGTTATATTGGTTATTATTATTCTTGAGATTTGTTAATTTTTTGGGAGTGATATGAAACTTAATTTATAAATTTAAGTTTCTGGTTTGTTTCAGATTTTTATTTCTATTCATGTATGTAAAAAAATGTTGATAATGAGAAAAAACTAAAAAGATAGACTTGATAGGAAAATGCAATTAAGACAAAGAAAAACCCATACTTTACATTCATTAAACATATTCTTACATTGCGTTAATTCGTTCTTCATAGTCAAATTCACCCGAATGAGATAATTTTGTTTTTGGAATATATTTATGATAAATATTTAAATTAAAGAAATTATAAAGTGATATATATGTCAGATTTTTATATGCCCATTTTGATTTGGACATTTTTTTAATAAAGTGTTAGTAAGTTTGTTTTTCATATTCTCATTTTGATTTTGAAATATATTTATGATAAATACCTAAATTAGGGATTGAAAGACTTATAAAGGTTTTTCTTAGAGTTATAGTTAAGGTTGATTCAATTTTTAGATATTTATAATTGAAAAAAATAATAGTTTTTATTTTACACTTTACCAACAATTTTAGAAATGCTTTCATCCGAAATGAGACAAATTATTCTTTTATTTGCATATATTATGCGTTGCGTCTTATCTTAGATCGTCCATCCCAGGATTATTGAGCAACACAAATGCACTTATTGCTTGCTGTTGGGATTTTGTCTAAGAATTAAAGGTTGAAGTTTTTCAGCTTCAGACCTCTGTGTCGCGGCCACCCGCAAGTGAGGAATTTCATCCTCTTGGAGCGCACCACGACTCAGGCTTTGTGCGTTGCGGCCACCCGCAAGTGAGGAATGTCATCCTCTTGGAGCATGCCGCGACACAGGCTTTGAGCGCCTAGGCGCAGACCTGTGCGTCGTGGCATACCCTGTTCCACGCCGCAACGCAAAACACACCTTATACCTGATGTTGAGTTCCTCCAGCTGGTGCGCTGGTTTTGGTTGAAACGCACAAGTTCACTTAAACCACTTAGAGGGTCATGATTATTTGGTTATCAAGATCAAAGGGTTGAGATTGGTTTCAAGTTAGTTGTGGTAGTTATTGCTCTATATAAAGGGTTATCTAAGAGCAATAACAAAAAGACACAAGATAGAAAAAAGTAGAACAACAAGAAATGCTCTTCTCATTCCAAGATTGGCTAGTGTTTAGAGAGAAATGCTCTCAAATCTTCATAGGTTTTTCAATGTAAGAAAGATTAGGGTTGTAGGGCTTTATAATTGGGATTTTCTTGGGAAAAATTCCAGAGAAACACTTAGTTCTTATCTTTTTATTTTCTCTTCTCTCATTCATCAAGAACACATAGTTCTTAAAGAGGTATTGCTGTAATTGTAAGAACTTCATTGATTTAGTGCAAAGAGCTCATAGGAGCTCACGGGGATGTAGACAACTTGTCGAACCTCGATAACAATTACTTGTGTTTTCTCTTTTGTGGTTTGATTTTTGTCTTGGCCCAAATCATTCTAGATTTGAGTGTTTGAAGGTCACAACCTGGGATTCTTAGGTGATTTTCAATAGTGGTATCAGAGCAAAAACAGTGGTATCAGAGCAAGACTCCAAGAATTAAAGGAAACTTCTTGGGTAATTCAAGAACGGTGTTGGGATCAAGATTTGATCGGATTCTTGAAGTTTAGAAGTTGGAGAGAAGAAGTTTGGAAAGCAATTGTGGGTGCTGGATAAATCTTGGGATTTTTTTCCTGCAAAATGGGTTCAAACTTCATTGTTGAGAAGTTTGATGGAAAGGGAGACTTTGCCCTTTGTAAGCGGAAAATCAAGGCGGTTCTTATGCAACAAAATGTGGACTTGGCGATTGGAGAAGATGATGATTTTTCAGCAAGTATCACGGAGCTCCAGCGGAATGTGATGAAGAAGATGGTGTATAGCACTATCTTTTTGCATGTGTCGGATAGTGTGACATAGGAATGTGGAGATTTGGAAGATCCAACTGTCATTTGAAAGAAACTAGATGAGTTGTTTCTTACCAAAACTCTCCCCAATAAAATCTATCTTCTAAAACGTATATTTGCTTTTAAAATGGATCATAATAAAGAGATGCAAGATAATATTGATGTGTTTAATAAACTAGTTCAAGATTTAGTTAGTTGTAGTATAACATTCCCGGATGAACAATTGGCTGTTATATTGTTGAATTCTCTTCCCGATTGTTTTGAAAGCTTGATTAATGCTATTGAATATGGAAGAGATACACTAACCAAAGAAATTATAATTAATTCTATAAGGGCTCATGATTTCAATGCCAAGATGAGGGAAAGATCAAGTGGAGAAGGTCTGTTCATTAGAGGAAGGCCTGCAACTCGAAATGGCAGCAACAACTATGGCAACTACCGAGACAAACCAAAGGGTAGATGACAAAGCCATGGAAGATCGCATTCTAAACCGAAGTTTGGAGGAAAGTGATGCTACTACTGCAATAAAGAGGGCCATTTCAAGAGAGATTGCAAGAAGATGATAAGGGATGAGAAAAGAAGAGGCCATACCAAAAATGGAGAGACTTCGATTGCCAAGGGAGAACAGCAAGATGATGATGTTCTTGTTGTGTGCTCAAATGTGACCGAAAGGAAAAGCAGTGAGAAATGAATCTTGGATTCCGGGTGCACTTATCATATGTATCCTCACCGTGAATGGTTCAAGAATTTCAAGGAAACCAATGAAGGAAAGGTTTTCTTAGGGAACAATACTTTTTGCCAAGTGAGGGGCATAGGAGACTTCCAATTGGGGATGTTTGATGGAGTTACAAGGCTGCTGCGGAATATGATATATCTTCTGGATTTGAAAAGAAATTTGATCTCATTGAGGTAGCTAGATTCCATGGGTTACACATACAAAGTAGAGGGAGGAAAGATCAAGATAACCAAGGGAGCCTTGGTGGTGATCAAAGCAGTGATAAAGGATGGTCTCTATGAGATGATTGGAGAGACGGACATCAAGGATCAAGCAACAAGCTTACTGGTTGAGATTGATAAGGCGGTTCTTTGGCACAATCGCTTGGGATACATAAGCAAAAAAGGGGCTGCAAGTTCTCAGTAATGATGGTTTACTTGATGGTGACAAGGTAGAAAAACTTGATTTCTGCGAGAGTTATGTTCTTAGGAAGCAACATCGGGTTAGCTTCAACACCGAAGTGCACAAATCAAAGGGTATTCATAACTACATTCATGCCGATCTTTAGGGGCCAGCAAGAACACCAACACAAAGAGGTAATCTTTACTTTCTTTCTTTGATTGATGACTATTCTAGAAAGGTTTGGGTTTATTTGTTTAAAAATAAATTAGATGCTTTGAATAAGTTTGTGGTGTGGAAAAAGTTGCTGGAAACTCAAACATGCAAGGTAGTTAAGGTTATGAGAACTGATAATGGCTTAGAATTTTACAATCAGGATTTTGACAAATTTTGTGAGTTAAATGGGATTCTAAGACACAGAACGGTTGTGAAAACCCCTCAGCAAAATGGAGTTACTGAGAGGATGAATAAGACCCTTTTGCACAAAGTTAGATGCATGATTATTGGCTCCGGTTTATCCAAGTGTTTTTGGGGGGAAGCTGTGTCTACTGCTGCGTATTTGGTTAATAGATCACTGATGAGTGCCAAATATTATATATTTTGGCCCCTTAATTTACATTTGTTAGCTTAGAAATTTGTTACTTTGCGTTGTTTCATTGTTTTATAGGTTTACAAGCACTTGGAAAGGAGTTTCACTAAAATTGTCAGAATTGCCTATACAGATCAGTCGTTTTTGTGGATTTTATTATATTGATTCAGGAATAATCAGGAGATGAACTATATATGCTTGGAAAGATCCGGATGTCTATTTTCTGAGGAATTTTACGGCTCATAAAAATGATTTTTCTAGAGAAAGTTATGGCAGTTTTAGTAGACAAAGGTCAAGCTGAAAGATGCCTAGTGTGCTCGAGAGCAACGAACTTGTGATCGAGTGTAAGTGCGTACTCGCGACATCCTACATCGGTTAAAAATACTTTGCAGTGCACCAATATGCGCTTGAACGCACCAGGCTGCGATCAAGTGCACTCGGGCAGTATCCCACATCGAATTGGAAACACATTGTATTCATGGAGTTTCCTTATAAAAGCCCCACCTCACTGAAGGAATCGTTGTGCAATCTGGAGGATTTCTGCTAGTATTCTGGTGGATCTCAAAGGCTTTGCTACTAAGAGGGGAAGTGCCACACAACAGCTGTAAGTGGAATCTCTCTATCCATGTATTGTTAGTTTTAATTTATTTTAAGTTTTAAAGTTTAAATGTTTAGCACTGTAATTATTAAAATTATGTTCATAATTATGCGAGGCTAAAATCTTCATCTAACGTTGAAGATGAAGCCTCGCCATTGTTTAGTATTATATTTTCAGATATGTTCATACAATTCTGATATTTTTATTATAAATGTTCTATTTCAATTGTTTGAGTAAACTCTTATGATTGATTATTTTTAAATTGTTAAATTGGATATTCCTTGTGTTTCATCTATCGGATACGGCAGATCATTCAAATTAGATTGGATATCCATTATGATTTGTGAATTAAACGGATACATTAGATGATTTTGGTTTAATTTGAGTATTCGCCGTGATTTGTATAATGGTGGATTCATGGAATGATTTGATAGATTATTTTTATATAGAACATGAAGATATATGCTTTTCTTTGGTGGGGTGGATTCAGAAAACCTTAGTGTTTTTATCAGTTATTTTAAAATCAATTTAGTTTAGTTTATATTTCTTTGCAAGATGTCCTCTAAAATTCGGAACTAGGTTAAAATAGGCTTAGTTTAGATAAAAATATATTTTCACAACGCAATTCCCTGTGGATTCGACCTTGCACTTGCACAACACTATATTGCAAACGACTCGTGCGCTTGCGAGTAATTTAAAACTCACAATAAGTTTTTGGTGCCGTTGCCAGGGAGTTGTTTTGTTTGTGAAATTTTTGTCTGAATTGATTTTATTTTTCTACTTGTTTAGTTAGCATTTTTGTTTTATTTTTGTTTTGCAATTTTATTTTAATTTATTTGTTTCTACTGGCAATTTCTTATAAAAAAATAAAAAATACATATAAAATAAAAATTAAAAAAAATGTGGATGAATCCAGTGCCAGTTTCACAGTCTTTAGAGGACACCCTCAAGGATTTTATGAAGATGACTGGCCAGTCCCCCAATACAGCCAATACATTAAATGTTGATAGCTGTTCTATCTGTGCTAGTCCTATGCATTTAACACAGAATTGTCCATCTACGTCGGCTTTTGCCGAGTATCCCATGGAACAAATGAACGCTTTCAATGACTATCGGTGGCAATTAAATGGATCTTACTCCGAGACGTATAATCCAGGGTGGCGGAACAACCCTAATTTTTCATGGAAGCAGAACCAACTGATAAATCAGGAAGGAGCCCCTCATCATGCTCACAATCAATACCCTCATGGATTTCCTCCACCAGTTCCAAGTTATAGTCGCTCAGCCTATCCAGCACCATCACCCGCTTACCAAGCTCCCACTCAAGCGCTAGTGTCAATTTTATAGTCATTGGAGGACACCTTCAAGGATTTCATGAAGATGACCAGCCACTCCATCAGCGAAGTAAGGAGTGCGCGAATAGTAAACACTCAATTGATTGCTAAGCTAGAGAGTCAAATGGATCAAATCGCAAGTCACATGGGTGAAAGAGAGAAGGAAAAGTTCCCCAGTCAACCTGTGCCCAACCCGAAAGAACAATTTACGGTGGAAAATTCATCGACTCCTATGCACGGATAGGAACAAGTGCAGTCAATTACCACATTGAGGTCTGGGAGATAAGTGGACAATCAAGTGGAAGAGAACCCTACTATGCAGCAAGGATAAGAAAGTGGAAACAAGGAGAAGAGAAATGCTGAGACATCTACAGCCACACCTACTATTAAGGATCTTCTTGGGTCGTTTATACCTAAAGCACCTTACCCTGAGAGATTACAAATGCCTAAGAAATGAGGGCAGTCTGAGGACATTGCGGAGGCATGCTTTGCTCAGTTTGGAGAGGATTTGGATTTGGATAAGCTACTTGAGCAAGTAAATGCTATCTTGGAGTCTGCTCCTCGGGAGAGTAGTAAGACGGAGGAGACTGTGGGTGAATCAAGCATTGAGGACCCCCTAGAGGCATATTTTGCTCAGTTTGGAGAGGATTTGGGTTTGGATAAGTTGCTTGAGCAAGAAAATGCTACTTTCGAGTCTGCTCCTCAAAAGAGCAGTGAGACGGAGGAGACCACAGCACCTAAACCCCCCAAGAAGGAACTTAAGCCTTTACTGGACAATTTTAAGTATAAGTTCCTAAGTCCAGTAGATTCTTTGCCTGTGATTATAGCTTCAGATTTGGTTGAGGCTCAAGAGGAAAAATTAGTGGATGTTTTAAGAGAGTACAAGGAAGCTATCGATTGGACTATTGAGGATATCAAGGGAATCAACCCCTTAGTGGTGATGCCTAAGTTACATTTGGAGGAAAATACCAAGCCATCGAGGGAGCCACAAAGAAGGCTCAACCAGCTATGCAAGAGGTTGTGAGGACTAAAGTGATAAAGCTGTTGGATGTAGGGATCGTTTATCCAATCTTTAATAGCGAGTGGGTGAGCCCGATTCATGTCTTGCCAAAGCGAGCTGGATTGACAATAGTGAAGCATAAGGATGATGAGTTGGAGCCAACTCGTGTTTAGTCAGGATAGAGAGTGTGTCTAGACTACCATAAGTTGAATGCTGCCACAAGGAAGGATCATTTTTTACTCCCATTTATTGATCAGATGGTGGAACGCTTAGCTGGGCACGATTACTAATGTTGGGTCTGGCTGAAGACGTTAAACTTAGCGCTCGTGGGAGGCACCCCACAGCATATCCTTTTTGTTTGTTTATTATTTTACATATTTCTTGTTACTATTTATTTCTAGTGTTTCTTTTGTTTTCCAGTCTTTATTTTTCAGGGACAACGCGTACTTCAGTTCCAGTTTGGGGGTATGTTATGAACCATGCCAATACAACTAGTACTCCATCTCCCAGGTCAGCTCTTTTCATATTATTCACACATTGGGGACAATGTGTAATTTAAGTTTGGGGGTATGGGAGACACATTCACACACACTTTGTCCCAATTTTTTTTTATATACTATTGAAAAGATAAATGTATGTTCATGATTGTTTTGAAATTTTGATTGATCTAAATGAATACTGTGATGTGATGTCATTGGTGAGCTTAAAATCTTGAACACATGATTTGATGATAGAGTTTTAAAATTTTGTTACTTACTTTAGGCATTTGAGAATTCACATGTTTGATCTAATTTGACACGAGCACATTAGCACAAAATAGCGTGAGGTATGACAGGTGATTTTAATGTGTACGTTTCCATGACTTAATTGAAACTAGATGACTTATTGGATAAATACTTTGGCATAGAAAAGTATAAATAAATAAAAAAAAAATTTGCATAAAAAGAGAAAAATGCTCATGATGATCATTAATAAACTTTCTACTGAGTAACTGGACCTTTTACCTCAGTAAGTAGTGAGTGTTCACATCAAAAAGTGGGAATTTTATTTGTAATAATCATTGAGAAACTTTTCACTGAGTAACTGGACCTCTTGCCCCCGTAAGCAGTGAGTGTTCACGTCAAAAGGCCGAAATTTTGCTTGGTAGCATTAAGGCCAGTTTAGTTTCGTAACCTTTTTGACTCGAGTTAGTAAGTTTTTAGGGGTGTCTTTACACCTAATGCCCTAAAACCATCTGGTTTGGGAGTCATTGACTCAACACTCACTACATGGGTCAATTAGAAAGCTTAAGGGAACTAAACATAGCAGAGCCTTATAATAAAAGAGAGAAGAAAATAAAACTATACCATGGTTGTTCATTCTTATGAGAACTTCTATGAATCTTGAGACATAGAGACATTGCACATTGAAGTTATTTGGAAGCCTCATCTTTATATGCTAATTCACTTTACACTTAGTCAAACTTGTGATGCCTTAGCCTGCCTTTTGTAAGTAATTAGATTTTAATATTTCTATTCATTGCGAAGATGGGTTTATCTTTTTAAGCTTGCTCATGAATGAATATCATGATTTTGTGTGCTACTTAAATTTTTGGATACCATGAGTGATGAACTTATCTTTATGTTATTTGTTTTTCCTTTAGTTTTTTATTTTGTTTTGCTAAGGGACTAGCAAAATATAAGTTTGGGAGTATTTTATGAGTGCCAAATATTGCATATTTTGGCCCATTAATTTACATTTGTTAGCTTAGGAATTTGTTACTTTATGTTGTTTTTGTTGTTTTACAGGTTTACAAGCACTTGGAAATGAGTTTCATCAAAATTGCCAGAATTGCTTGTATAGATCAGTCATTTTTGTGGATTTTACTATATTGATTCAGGAAGAACCAGGAGATGAACCATATACGCTTAGAAAGATCCAGATGTATATTTTTTGAGAAATTTTATGGCTCGTTAAAATGATTTTTCTAGAGAAAGTTATGGCAGTTTTAGTAGACAAAGGTCAAGCTGGAAGATGCCTAGTGCGCTCGAGCACACCAGACTTGTGATCGAGCATAAGTGCGTACTCGTGACATCCCACATCGGTTAAAAATACTTTGTAGTGCACCAGTATGCGCTTGAGCGCACCAGGCTGTGATCGAGCGCACTCGGACAGTATCCCACATCGAATTAGAAACACATTGCACTCATGGAGCTTCCCTATAAAAGCCCCACCTCACTGAAGGAATCAGTATGCAATCTGGAGGAATTCTGCTAGCATTCTGGTGGATCTCGAAGGCTTTGCTACCAAGAAGGGAAGTACTGCATGATAGCTGCGAGTGGAATCTCTCTATCCATGTATTGTTAGTTTTAATTTATTTTAAGTTTTAAAGTTTAAATGTTTAGCACTGTAATTATGAAAATTATGTTCATAATTATGCGAGGCTAAAATCTTCATCTAAGGTTGAAGATGAAGGCTCACCATTGTTTAGCATTATATTTTCAGATATGTTCGTACAATTCTTATATTTTTATTGTAAATGTTCTATTTCAATTGTTTGAGTAAACTCTTATGATTGATTGTTTTTAAATTGTTAAATTGGATATTCCTTATGTTTCATCTGCCAGATATGGCGGATCATTCAAATTAGATTGGATATCCATTGTGATTTGTGAATTAAACGGATACATTGGATGATTTTGGTTTAGTTTGGGTATTCACCATGATTTGTGTAATGGTGGATTCATGGAATGATTTGATAGATTATTTTTATATATAACATGAAGATATATGCTTTACTTTGGTGGGGTGGATTCAGAAAACCTTAGTGTTTTTATCAGTTGTTTTTAAATCAATTTAGTTCAATTTATATTTCTTTGCAATATATCATCCAAAATTCGGAACTAGGTTAAAATAGGCTTAGTTTAGATAAAAATATATTTTCACAACGCAATTACCTGTGGATTCGACCTCGCACTTGCACAACACTATATTGCAAATGACTCGTGTGCTTGTGAGTAATTTAAAACTCATAACAATCACCCTCTAGAGCTTTGGACCTTAAGACTCTTGAGGAGATGTAGAGTGGAAAACCCTCTGAGTTAAGCAACCTTAGGACTTTTGGATGTGTTGTGTTTGCACATCAAAAGGATAATAAACTTGGCCCAAGGTCTAGAAAGTGTGTGTTTCTAGGATATGGTGAAGGGGTTAAGGGGTATAAGTTGTGGTCCTTAGAGCCAAAAGGAACTAAACTCATAATAAGTAGGGATGTCATATTTAATGAGCTATTATTTCCCTATTTGGAGAAAACTAACCCTGCAGGGGAAAGTGAGCAAACCAGCCCGATTTATGTGGAGCATAGCATCAAAGAAAATTCGGTTTAGGTAGAGCAAGAAAGGCAAGAGGGTTTGGGTCAAGTAGAGCCCATTGATGAAGGCCAAGCTGAAGACACTCAAGAGGAGGCTGAACTAGAAGGAGATGATACAGCAAATCAGAATGATTATCAGCTCACAAAAGTCTAGGAAAGAAGGCAAATCCGATCACCTTTGAGATATGGTTTTGTGAATGTTAATACAGCAACTCTTTATTTAGAAGGAGGGATAATCAACTATGAACCAGAAACTTACATTGATGCCATGGGATGTAAGGATTCATCAAGATAGAAGCTAGCTATGGAGGAGGAAATGCATTCTTTGAGGAATAACAATTCTTGGGAATTAGTACCTAAACCAAAAAAACAGAGAGTTGTGGATTGTAAGTGGATTTACAAGATCAAAGAAGGAAACACTCCATGGGATAAAGTCTGGTATAATGCCAGGCTAGTGGCAAAAGGGTTCACACAAAGAGAAGGCATAGATTTAATAGAAATTTTCTCACTGGTTGTGAAATACAAGACGATAAGGATAGTGTTAGCTATGGTGGTCCAATTTAATTAGGAGATTAAGCAAATGGATGTGAAGATAGCGTTCTTACATGGAGAGCTTGATGAGACCATCTACATGAGATAACCTGAAGGCTATGAGGAAGGAAGACAGAGGGATTTAGTGTGCAAATTGAAGAAACCTCTCTATAGCCTAAAGCAATCACCTCGGCAATGGAATAAGAGGTTCGATTCCTTTGTAACTAGCTTGGGTTTCATGAGGAGCTACTATGATTCGTGCTTGTACTACAAAGGTCACAAGGTGGAGGAAATGGTGATTATCCTCATCTATATTGATGATATTCCGTTGGTTGGTAGCAGCAAGGAGATGATAGAAAGGTTGAAGTCTCAACTCAGTTCAGAGTTTGAGATGAAGGATCTTGGTCATGCTCAAAAGATTCTTGGGATGAGTATAATCCGGGAAAGGGAGAGAAACAGGTTAAAGGTTTCTCAGACATCTTACATAGAAAAAGATGATATATAAATTCTCTATGGAAGATAGTAAACCAGTAAAGAATCCCCTTGCTGGTCATTTCAAGTTCTCCAGCGATCAATGTCTAGATCGGATGAGGAGAAGAAGGAAATGGAAAAGGTTCCTTACTCTAGTGTGGTTGGATCAGTCATGTTCATGATGGTAAGCACTAGACCCAACATTTTTTATGCCATTAGTGTTCTTAGCAGTTTATGAGTAATCTCGAAAAGGAGCATTGGCTTGGGATGAAATGGTTGCTAAGTATTTGAAGGGAAGCTCAGACATGGGGCTTGTTTATGAGAAGAGAGGTAAGTCCATTTGGTTAGAAGGTTATGTTGATTAAGACTATGAAGAAGACCGAGATAAGAGAAGATCAATTACCTCATACTTCTTCAACTTAAACGGATGTTGTATAAGTTGGAAGGCTCAGTTGCAGCCGGTGGTAGCACTCTCAATAACCGAAGCAGAGTATATAGTAGCAACGAAAGCTATTAAGGAGGCTATGTGGTGTTAAAGGTTGTTGGAAGAGTTGAAGGTCCTAAAAGAGCAGGTAGTGGTGTATTCGGATAGCCAAAGTGCGTTGCATTTGTGTAAGAATTCGGTGTTCCATGAGAGGACTAATCATATGGATGTTCGGCATCATTTCATTCCGGAAACTGTTACAGAATGAAGCATTCATGTGGACAAAGTGGCAAAGGAAGAAAATCCTGTAGATTTAGGCATTAAAGTTCTAACTCGAAGCAAGTTCAATCATTGCCTTAAACTTCTTAGAATTGGCATCGGATGATGTGGTGACTTATGTTGAGTTTGGATCCTGAGTTCTCTGCTATTGGAGTGATTATCTACCTAAATAAATATGCAAATAATCGTCCTAGTTTTACTTGCAAGTGCAAAAGGTCTGTGGTAGCATAGTGTGCAAGTGCGAGATCAATTCCACAGGGATTGGTGAATTTCGTTTTAGAATTAGTTTCTTCAAGTTTAAAAAGAGAAATAACAAATTTGATTGTGAGTAAATAACAATAATGAGAACATAGGACTACGATATCCACCATAATTATACTTTCCCACTAAGTAAAGCTTCAATGCTCTAGCCTTATCATGAATATCTAATAGTTGCCAACCTAAAGGCTTAGTCCACACCTTAGGCTATTGATCTCTCTATGCAACAAGTTAGGCATGGTGTATACTCTAACTATTTTCTCTCTTAAGGGATTCAGCATGGGTGTATACTGAGTTGTTCCTTAAGACAGCATGAGGGCTGTGGAGATCGGCAACCACACGGGACCTAGGGCTTGGTCCGCTCCCGGTTTCCCATGTTGATTAACCCTGAAATCTGGTGTGGATATCCCTTGTTACTAATGTCGAACCCAGGACTCGGTCATCCAAATTGATTCGACTAACTTATCTATACCACATGCATACGTTGATCAGGCACATATATATGAGGAATGTAAATACAAACAGGTATTAATCAAGTTAAATATTCTAACAAAGCTATAGCAAAGATAATCAATGAATGAACATGTGGAAAAGCATAACTAGGGCTTCAATCGAGCCCTATAGGAGTTTAGTTACACATGCTAAGTAAATTAAACATTTTAAACATAATGAAATAAAAACAGAAAACTAAAATTGAAGAAGACTCGGGAGATGAGTCGTCAATTCCTCTCCTAAGCTCTCTACTTCGAATCTAGAACAAAATGTATGGTTTACGTGTTTTATAGGACTATTTATAGGGTCCTCTTGGTGTCCCGAAACCCTAATTCCTTTTTGGAGTCGAAAGACTTCTTTCCATATCTGGCTCTGCCGCCTCTGGAGTGATTGCACTCGAGCGTATGTGGAATGCGCTCGAGCGTAAGTGTGCGCTTGAGCCTTATTCAAGTGCGCTCGTGCTCTTGTGCACTCGATCTCAATGGGGTGTGCTCAAGCGCACCTTGCTGGATGGCAAATCTTGACTTTTGCTTCTAAAAGCTCCAAATTATCATCTTTTTATCGAAGTTCTGTGAAAAGCATATAAAACACGAAAATGAAGTAGAATCCATAGAAATAGATAAATAAAAAGCCTAACAAGTGTAAATTAAGGGGCTTAAATATGACTATTTAAGCACTTATCATTTGTACAGTTGTTTCAGGTTTAATTGCTTTGACAAAGGTAGAGTTTGTTGGGATTTTGTCTAAGAATTAAAGGTAAAAGTTTTCAGCTTCAAACCTCTGCACCGTGGAACAGTCCACCTGCGCCGTGGCCATCCTGAAGTGAGGAATTTCATCCTCCTGGAGCATGCTACGGCTCAGGCTTTACGTGCCGCGACCACCCACAAGTGAGGAATGTCATCCTCCTAGAGTGTGCCGCGGCGCGAACCTGCACGTTGTGGCACACCCTGTTCTGCACCGCGGAGTGAAGCACACTTGATACCTGATGTTGAGTTCCTCCAGCTGGTGCGTTAGTTTTGGTTGAAACGCACATGTTCACTTAAATCACTTAGAGGGCCATGATTGTTTGGTTCTCAAGATCAAAGGGTTAAGATTGGTTTCAAGTTGGTTATGGTAGTTATTGCTCTATATAAAGGGTTATCTAGGAGCAATAACAAAAAGACACAAGATAGAAAAAAGTAGAACAACAAGAAGTGCTCTTCTGATTCCAAGATTAGCTGGTGTTTAGAGAGAAAGACTCTTAAATCTTCATAGTTTTTTCTAGTGGGAGAGTGTAAGAAAGATTGGGGTTGTAGAGCTTTGTAACTGGGATTTTCTTGGGGAAAATTCCAGGAAAACACTTAGTTCTTATCTCTTTCTTTTCTTTTCATCAAGAACACATGGTTCTTGAAGAGGTGTTGCTGTAATTGTAAGAACTCCATTGATTTAGTGCAGAGAGCTCAAAGGAGCTCATGGGGACGTAGGTAATTTGCTGAACCTCGATAACAATTATGTGTTTTCTCTTTTGTGGTTTGATTCTTGTCTTGATCCAAATCATTCTAGATTTAGGTGTTTGAAGGTCACAACCTGGGATTCTTAGGTGATTTTCAACAGTGGTATTAGAGCTTCAACACTTGCTAATTAAAATGTTTGCAATGAGAGTGTTTGTGTTCAAATAATCATTGGATTGTCCAGTGTGGGCAGTTTAGGAATACATCATCCGTATTGCAATTAATAATTTCTTGCTTGTTTCATTTCGATAAAGTTTCGGTAGTACATCTCATTGTTTTCTGTGTACATACTAAATTCAGGGCTATCTTCTTTGGGTGATAGTATCGAATTTAAATCATGTACTTAGAGAACTAAGGGGAGGTGCTACCGAATTTTTTCTGGAATGAAACGGATTAGAAGTTATTAAATGCAATAAGGATTATGCATTCCTGAATGGGTTATGATCTTTACCTTTTAGTGAATTTAATAATGTGGTTAGGAAGCATCAACATTTGTGATGTTCATATATAATAAGTTTTTTTAAAAAAGAAAAATTATGCAGTAATACTTTATCATTTATTTCTCTCAGGGTTACATGATCAGTCGGTGGTACTCACTGCTTTTTCTTTGCTCTTGTACCACTCTCGTTGTTTAGGTATGCAAACTATAACTTGTGTATGCTATTAATTTAATTAGTTTTAATTTATTTGAGTGTGAATTGATGTTTTTGTAAGTAGACAATATAATTTCTTATGCAATCTTACCTTTCACTCTTAAATGATAAAATAGTAGCATAATGAACTAAAAAAATACCTCCATTAAAAATAAGGCTTTTTAAATTGGTTTGCCTCATAAATCTTAAATCACTTCATTATTTGAATATATAATGTATATTATATATATATATATATATATATATATATATATATATATATATATATATATTAGTTAAACGTAAATTGGAACAACTTTGAACGTCAATATTGTTTTAGTATCTGGAAAGATGTCGGTTGATCGAAGTTGGATGGACCATTGGGCTATACATAATGTTGTATCAAAAGAAGTTAGGAATGGAGTTAAACAATTCCTTAACTTCACATATAGTAATAAATGTTATATGGATAGAGGAACTATTCGGTGTACTTGACTGATTTGTAGAAACAATAAGTTTTTGAAGAGAGATGTGGTTACCGTGCACCTATACAAGAAGGGCTTTGTTAACAATTAAAAGAGATAGACTCGACACAGAGAGCTTCTTTTGTCTAGAGAACATTCGACAACCTGAATTGACGGTGTAGATGAAGGATTCAAAGGGAGTAATCGGATGGGGGACATGGTAATGGATAATGCTAGTCCTGATTTTAATTGGGATGATGAGAAGGCCCCGAATCATGATGCTGCTAAGTTTTACGATTTATTAAGAGATGCTGATTAGTTGTTATGGGAAGGTTGCAAGAAGCATACCAAGTTATCGGCAGTTCCTCAACTATTGAATTGTAAGTTAAATTTTAACATGTCTGAGAACTGTTACGACTAATTATTGTGAATAATTAAGAGTACGTTGCTGGAGGACGAGAAGTTGCCAGAAAACTTTTACTAATGCAAGAAGATTGTGCAATGGTTAAGACTTGGGTATCAGAAGATACATGCATGCCCGAATGATTGTATGTTGTACTATCAAGAAGACATTCAAAAAAATATTTTTGATGTTTGTGGCCATGATAGATTTCAACTTAAACAAAAAGGACAATATAAACCAGAAGGACATACCAAATAAGGTGTTGTGTTAACTTCTAATCACACCAAGATTTCAAAGGCTTTACATGTCCAAAAACAATGCCGAACACATGATATGGCATAAGGAAGGAAAACATAGTAAGCGTGACTTTTTTATCCACCCAACGGATGGTAAGGCATGGAAATACTTTGATGATAAGCACTTGTTGTTTATGACTGGTACTCTCGACTGACAGGTTCACCTCGTTCGGTCATTCAACTTCCCCTTACTCTTGTTGGCCCGTTTTTGTCACCCCATATAATCTACCTCTTGGTATGTGCATGAAGGAGCATAATTTGTTCTTAAACTTGGTCATTCCACGCCCAAACCACCCCGATAAGAATCTTGATGTCTATCTAAGGTCTTTATTGGACGAGTTGAAGATGTTGTGGACGAATGGAGTTCTCACCTATGATGCAAGTAGGAAACAAAATTTTAACATGAAAATTTCACTTTTGTAGACAATTAGTGACTTTTCGGTTTATGGTATACTTTTTGGATGGAGTACTCTCGATCCACTAGCTTATCCTTACTATATGGAGTATACGAAGTCATTTCGATTGGCTCATGGTAGGAAGCCTTACTGGTTTAACTGTTATTATCGGTTCTTGCCTTCGAATCATAGTTTTCGAACAGTTTCAAGAAGGGCACAACCGAGAGAGACTCTCTTCCACCACAGTTGTTTGGGGAAGAAGTATTAGCAAGAGTTTTGTCTTTTGATCAGATCACATTTGGTAACACAAATAATAAATAAAAGATCCCAGGATTTGGTAAGGAGCATAACTGGTTGAAAAGAAGTATATTCTGGGAATTACCATATTGGAAAATAAATCTAAATTGACATAAATTAGATGTCATATGTTGGTATTTGTCTAAGGTTTAAATTTGGTTAAGGTTTAAACAAGAGATGGAAGAATGAATTTCAGCATGTTAAAGGAGTGCACACAAGTGTGCGCCTCACTTTGGGTGTGTGCACACCTCTCCTTTCAACAAGACAAAAAAGTGCGCACAGCTTTGAAAGGTCCAGCATCAGTGTGCGCCGCAGCCCTGCTCCTCCCAGGCCGCGACTCCCAGCAAGTGAGGATGCTGGAGGAAGGACAAGGCAGCGGTTCCCCCTACCCAAGGCCGCAGTGCCCAGAAAGTGGTGAAAAGGTGTTTTGCCCAAGGCCGCAATGCGCCCTGTTGGATGCCTAGGCGCTAGGCACACTGATGCACACATGATTAACTTGATTCAGTCTTTTGTTAAGTGTGTGGGTACAAGTCCAAAATGCATAGCATCACTTAGGATTGATGGAGGGCCATGGTTGATTGGTCATCAAGATCTAAGAGTGGAGAATGACACTCAAGATTGGTCAAGAAGTTGGTGCACCATACAAAGGGTCACCTAGCTTCAATCAAAACATAATGTGAGGTGTGATACAAGACATAATTTTGTATGTGAGAGAACATGTGAATGAGAGAATTGTATAAGAGTGCAAAGACACAAACACAAGAGGGACTCATTGTAGAGAGGCTAGTTGTAAACAAAGAGGAGTATAGATTAGATAGAGAGCATTGTAATAGTTCTTATCTTCTTCCTTTCTTCTCTTCTTTGCTTCTTCAAGAACCTGAGTTTCTTGGAGAGGGTTGCTATGATTGTAAAGAACCATTGATTTAGTGTAGAGAGTTCAGAGGAACTCCCAAGATGTAGGCTATTGCCGAACCTCGATAACAAATCTTTGTCTTTTTTTTTTTTTTTGATTTCTGTTTCTGTTTTTGATTCCTAATCTTTACAAGTCATTCTAGAATTAGGTGTTTGGAAGATCACCACTTGGGCATCTTGTCAAGGTGATTTCTAACATCATGTATATTGAGAAAAATGTGTTTGATCACGTCTTAAACACAGTCATGGATGTGAATAGTAAAATCAAAGACAATTCAAACAGTCATTAGGATATTAAGAACCTTTGTAAGCATTCGGAGTTGGAGTTAGTTCAAGTAAATGAGAAGGCTAAAAAACCTAAAGCATCCTACACTTTGAATAAATCTCAGATAAAGGATGTGTGCAAATGGGTGAAAAAATTAAAGTTTCCAAACTATTTTGAACCCAATGTTCAAACAAAGTTGAATCGAGTTGGTTAGGGGATGTGGATCCAAATGGGTGACTATCTATTTTCTTTTATCCTGGTCGTGCATTTGGCTGTCAAACTAGTAGAGATTTGGATCAAAATGAGCTCAAAGCTGCAGAGATATATGTTCTCTTAAATTGCATAGAAGTCCAGCTATATGTGGAGTAAGTCCTTATCCCTTGTGCTAAAACTAATGTTTATAATTATATGAATTACTTTTGTCAATGCCATTTTATTCATTATTATAGCCGATACGATGAAATGTTGCAGTGTGAGCAACCTAGTATTACCGATGAATTAATTGAAAAGCTTTGCGAGAAGGATTTCGCGAAATAGCTACACAACCTTGTGAGTAAACATTGAAGGACATAATTGACTCAATATTATAAACAGATTAATGTAAATATATATTTTTTATTTTAATAGGTTTTGAGGGACGATACCATTGACAATCGCATACGAGAGCTAGGACTTGGTCCACGTAAACGTGTGACCTGTTATACTGGCTACAATGTCAACGGATTCAAATTTCACACTCAAGAGTATGGGAAATTCAAGAAAATAATGAATAATGGTGTATGTGTGAAAGGTAGTTGTTACGACATATACGAACGTGACTTTTACGGTATATTAACAGAAATTATAAAGGTACAATATGCAGGGAGAGATAACACTGTTGTATTGTTCAAATGTCATTGGTACAATTTTGAGAGAGGACTTATAATACACCAAAAACATGGTCTTAAAAATATAAAGCATAAATTTGTTCTAAGCTCGGATGACTCCTTTGTGTTGGCAGAGTAAGCAACACAAGTGTACTACACATCGTACCCTTCAAAGAAGAATGAAAGACTAGATTAATGGTCAATTTGTAAAGTTCAATCGAGGGACAATCTCTAAATTCCTTCATATGAAGATGCAAATCATGATATAGTGTTTATCGTTCCAGAGTACTTTCAAGAGGATGAAACTCTTTGTCCAATCCTAGTCGATGAGGATAATGAACTTGATATATCGAGTATTCTTCGTGATCCCATTAGTATAATAGAAGAAGTATATCAACCGAATATAGGAGGAGTTCAAGAAAAAAGAGTAAAAGAAGAAGAAAAAGATGATGAAGAAGAGAATAAAGAAGAAAAGAAGGAAGAAGAAGGAGAATGAGAACGAGAAGAGAATAAGATGGAGGAGGAAGAAGAAGAAGAAGAAGATCATATCATCGATGTTGATTAACTTGTAAGCGTATTTTTCTTCTCTATTATTTGGTGAAAATTAATTTCGTTAATACTTTTGTATCATAATTGTAAGAAAATTAAAATTAACTTGAGCAGATATTTGTCTTTCTTGTTAATTATTGTTGGTTTTTTCACATTCTTGTTCCTTAGAAACATCATTTTTGTATCTTATATGATTGAGAATGCATTGCGTATATGTTTTCTTCATACCTTTTTTTTTGTAAAACAAGATACCACCGAGTGGGAGAGCACGAGGCAGACGGGGGCCCGCAACCCCGATAGACAAGCTGATGAGGTGTCGACTTCGCATCCTCCATCTTTAGGTAACTATGTATTTACTTTTATATTGTAAATAAACCCCTTATCCTTTGATGTTATTCATTTTGGCTTAGAAGATCTTTTTGTTTAAATTGTAGAGCTTGTGGATATGGATGAGGAGGATGATTCGACAGACATGGATGATGAGTATAAGGCTATTGCTCGTAGAGGAAGCGGGCCTAATAAACTCCCCCTCCTCTTGAAAATCTAGTTGATAGACCTCTATTGCGCATAAGAAGTAGGATATAATATACTTTCAGTGACAGCCATTATAATTATGTGTTTGTACCTTAGAAACATTCATTCTGGATTTAAATGTAGCATATAAACATTTTCCTTGCAGTGCATTCTCTAGGGCCAAGGGCATCGTAAATACCGTCACGTTGATTGCGAAGAATCATCAAGATGGCCCTAGCAATTCATATAAGGAGTTTTCCCTATGTGTGCAGAACATATATTTCAATGCCTTCTTGTATAAGTTATTTTTTTGTTGTATGTTGGTTAAATGTACTCAGTATGAACAATATGATTTTGTTTAGTTTATATGTTTCTTTTATGTTTTTTTATATTTTGTAAGTAATCCTTTGTCTTCTTGTCATTTCAGAAACGTTATCGGTTCGAGAAACCAGAAGAGGCCAAGTGCGCCAAGGCTGTCTTTGACCATATTGCACAGAGTCGTTTGTCAGACCACTTCAATAAAACCAGAGCTGGAGCTAAACATAAACTAGAGCCCAATAAATTAGATTGGAAAAGGTGGACCAAGAATTGGCTGGTACACAATGACTAGGAAAAACTATGCGACCTCTGGTCCACTAATGGTTGGGAGAGGCGTCAACAGGCTACTATAATTAATAGGAGGATAGAAGATGGGCTTTTCCACCATGTTAGGGGTCCATCAGTACACAAGAGCACGTGGAACGGATGGTAAACAAACTGATTTAGTTGATTTTTTTTTTAGATACTGTACATGATTATAATGTTAGTTTTATATTTAATGCAAATTTTATTTTAATGTGCAGGAAAAAGAATTGGGCAAACCGGTTTCCATAGTGGAGGTTTTCAATGAGACCTACATAGCCAAATTGACTAGGGACTTCATTGATAGGAAGTCCAAGGAAGTAAGCATAGGAATAAGTGTCATATAATATATATATATATATATATATATATATATATATATATATATATATATATATATATATATATAACTTGATGAATTTTATGTCAACCAGCTTAATTACTAGATTTTTATCATGTTGTTGTCTAATTTTGCTTACTGATGTATTGATTTGGATTACAGGAGGCATGTGGTCGAGTTATATCCTCCAAATATGGTGATGATTTGTCTGCCCAATAGCAGTTGGACGCCGAAGAGTTGTTGGCAGCATTAAGAGGAGTAAAGAATGGTCGTTTATATGGCTTGAGTGATATAGTGGACCTTGATGTCATGCTCGAGAAGATACATGGCTATTTTTGTCCTACACTCCTATCTCCAGGGTTCCACGCTATCATACTGAGGATATGCAACAGCAGATCCAAGTGGAGGTAGTGGGTGCAAATGATCGAGCAATGAATGGAGGAAAGAGAACAACAAAGGCAACAACAGGTGAATGAGGGCATACAACGTGTTGTGGCAGCCATATGTCAACCATATGGCATTTCGCCTCCACCCCTACCTTTGTCTCCACCTCCATCCTCGGATGTAAGTAGTAAACACTTTGAAAACTTTAGAATTAAAAGTTTATTACAATAATATGCATGAGAAATTTTCAAATAATGTTAACACTTAGTGGTTTTAGGTGCTTTACATTTGTAATTTCCATATAATGTGAATGAGTAATTTTCGTATAATGTTATAAAATGAGTTGTGAGAATAGACCGAATTGGATTCGGACCACCGGTGGTCCATTTTGGTTTTTAGGAGAGTAAGTAGGTGTTTTAGGTCCAAACCATTATCACTTGGTGGTTTTAGGGGTGAAAATATGAGGCACTCGTCCCGAAGATGAGCCAGGCATGCTGACATGTCCATAACATAGAAAGTGGCATGTGACAATAAACCAAATCAGATTCAGACCACTGGTTTGGATTTTGAGAGAGAAAGTAGGCCTCTTTAGGTCAAAACTGTAAACACTTGGTGGTTTTAGAGGCAAAAATGTATAATACTCGTCCCGTGGTTGAGCCGGAGATACTGACATGTCCATAAAGTAGAAAATGACTTATAAGAACAAACTGAATCGGATTCAGACCACCAATTTGGTTATTAGGAGGGAAAGTAGTCATTTTAGGTCTAAACCATTAACACTTCATGGTTTTAAAGGCAAAAATGTATGATACTTGTCCCATGGATGAGTCGGAGGTACCAGCGTGTTTGTAGCATAGAATGTAACTTGTGATGATAAGAGCCATAAAATGCACCTCAAATATGTTTAATTGTTAGCATTTTATGATTCTTCTCGGTCTTTATTGCACTCTTGTGTGTTGATAACTCTTAAGTAATATCATTGGACTACTAACTTATTCAAGTACATTTTCAGGTGTTTTGAGTCCAAAGTAGAGAAGAAGCGATCGTTGTTTAAAAGCGCTAAGGGTCCATGCACGACGAAGCAGAAGAATGGCTACGGAGAGGCAAAGCATGAAGATTATCAGCAATAAAGCCAGTACCGCGGTGCCCAAAAACATGCATATTATGAACCACCAGCCAGCACTGAGCACCGCGGCGCCCAGAAGGTCGCCCATTCCAACTTACGTCTAGCGCCGCGGCGCTCCCCAGCAGCACCGCAGTGCGCACACATATTTACATCTCCGAGTTAGACTTTAACTAGGGTTTTTAAACACTAGATTAAACCCAAGAATACCCTTGGTCTTTTTTACTATAAATAAGACACTTAGGGTTTAAGAGAAGACATCTTGGCTGTGAGCAAAGACCCAGAAGTTGAAGACAACAACTCTCATCCACAAAAGAGTATAGCCATGAACACCATGGCTAACTAACTTCCAAGCAAAGCAAAGAGATGAATCCCTAGGTGTAGTTGTTCCTATCTATCCTTATTGGGTTCAGTTGTAATAAGAATCTATTGTCAAACATTGTCATGATTTACTTCTTTATCTAATTGTAAGATTTTATCTATTCCGGTGATTGTATCTTTTCCTTGATATAACTTTAGTCGTGCTTCTCTTATGTCAAGATTATTGGGTATAATTGAGTCCGGTAAGTCTAGCCTTTAGGTTTGTCCATTACTGCAATATTGTCAACAAAGATATATTGTCATTTCTTGATAAACCTATAGGATAGATCATACATGCATGAATCGGAAATAAGAAGTATTTCATTACAATCATATTAGGGTTTACACATGTTCTCATTGAATATATGCCGATTGCATGTTTGGGATGTGAAACGTGCAATCGAGATAAAAGCAACTGAATCAAGTTAGGATTAGGACAACGAACCAAGGGAGGATTCCCGAATCCTTATTGCCTCTCTATTATATTTCACAAACCTACACAATTACTTCATCATCAATTTCAGATTCTTTACTTATTATATCATCTCATATTAAAGTTTACATCTCTCTTTATAGTTAAACTTGTTTCCCTGTGGAATCAACACCCTAAAGCTATGCTACAACAACCACATATGTTTTTGGTGTAATCAAATTTTGGTGCCGTTGCCCGGAAGACGCGCTTACTCAAGGAAGATTGTCAACCTTGAGACATGACGGTAGAAGGGTTGTAAATAGTTTTTCTTTTCAGCAGCTGTAAAGGCGATAACTTTGTTCCTTCTTTTAGCTTGATGCATTAATTTTTATTTTATTTTATTCTTTCTTTTTATAGTATATATTTTTTTCCCATTATTTTGTTACCCTGAATGCAAAGACATAGAGATGCTTTGGGTAAATTTGCTTGTAGGCCTGTGCTAGAGTCAGAATTAAATTCTTTTCTAAATCCTTTATTTGACAGTCCACCTAGTCCCGAAGAAATGAGTGAACATGAATATCAACCCCCTAGGACCCTTCAGGATTACCTCAACCCTACACGCACAACCACACCATCATACATCATGTTTCCAGCCAATACTCGCCAACTAGATTTTAAAATAGGGATGATACAGTTACTCTCTACATTCCATGGCTTGGAAAATGAAAACTTATATGTGCACATTAGAGAGTTTGAGGAAGTAGTTGCGACTTTTCATAGTCAAGATGAAACTAATGAAATTATTAAACTTAAGTTCTTTCCTTTCATCTTGAAGGATAGAGCTAAGAGTTGGCTATACTCACTGAGACCACGATCTATTGGGTCGTGGGCTGAGATGACTCGAATTTTCTTTAATAAATACTTTCCCCAAGATAAGACCAATTCTTTAAAAAGACAAATCTCCACCTTTACACAAAAGGACAGCGAGACTTTATATCAGTCCTGGGAGAGATTTAAGGAGTTAATGAGTATGTGCTCTTACTATGGGTATGAGAGTTGGTGCTTAGTGAGCTATTTTTATGAGGGACTTACATATAGATAGCGTCAATTCGTAGAGATGATATGTAATGGTGAGTTCTTAGAGAAAGATCCTGATGAGGCCATAGAGTACTTCAATGAGCTTGCTGAAAAAGCTCACACTTGGACTGGACCTAGTGCTACTGAAAGCACAAATAGGTCACGACCTATAAGGAACCCAAATGGTGGTGTTATTTACTATCTTAGGGAAGATGATAACCTTAAGGCCAAGGTCAAGATGCTCACTAGGGAACTAGAGGTGTTAAAAACTAAGAGTTTAAAGCCAACACACGTAGCTAATCATGCAAAGTCTTTTAAACCATGTTTTATGTGTGGCAGGGTAGATCATCTTGCACAAAAGTGCCCCACATTTACTGAGATGAGAGGGATGTAAGAGGAACAATGTAATGCCTTAGGCATGTACAAGAAGCCTTTAGCACCCTTCTCTGATACTTATAATCCGGGATGGAGAAATCACCCCAATTTCAGTTGGAAGTCTGAAAACCAGCAGCTTGCACAATCCTTTGCACCATGTCTTGAAACATATCATGCACCTGTATCTTCTAGGAGTCCTTTAGAAGACACTTTACATGCTTTTATTGAGGCACAGGGGAAGACTAATCAAAGGCTTGAATCTTTAATTGTGCATGTTGTTGAAGAACATAAGGATTTAAAGAGCCAAGTGTCCAAGTTGATGAACTACTTAAGTGTGACTGAGCAAGGTAAGTTCCCTTCTCAAGCTCAGTCCACACCCCATGGTCAACACCTAGCACAAAAGAATGTAAAGGAGGTGAATGCCATTGAGACACTAAGTGATAAGTTATTACACATCCCAACAACGAAAAAATCAGAGGATGTGGATGAAACCCACCAAGCATACATGATTGACTCATTCATGGAAAAGGTCTAGAACCTTAATCCATTGGAGTCCACCCTCATCCATGTCTTCACAAGAGCATATATTGAGCCAGAATTTGCGGATGTTACTGATGACATCCTTGAGGCCTCTCAAAAGCATACAAGCACCGAATTTGGCAATGAAGCAGTGGCTGGTGCATTCAACCTATGTTTTTCTAGGAGAAAATTAGAGCGTCTGGCTGAAGACATAAAACTTAGTGCTTATGGGAGGCAACCCATAACATATCATTTTATTTTTACTATTTTTCATATCCCTTTTTCTTATTTATTATTATTATTTTGCTGTTTTCCAGCTTTACTTTCGCATTTCTTTTTCAGGGACAAATATACGAAGCAGTTCAAATGGTGGAGCACAATTTTCAGCTCCTGTGCACCTTTGGCTACAAAAGGAGTTTCCTTTACTTTTGCTTTTACATTGAGGACAATGCTTATTTTAAGTTGGGGGTGGAGGAAACATATTCCTGTTTTTCATGTTTTTCATTGAACTGCTTGGTATCATTTTTCCCTTTTTGTTTGTTTTAAGCATGTTTTGTGTTAGCCTTAGAGTTAACTCACATATCAATGATATGAACTTAATTGAGATAGCATATATCATTTAGAAGAAATTAAATCTTGCTTCGGTTTGAGAATAATTTTAGTGTCAATCTTGATTTGGTTTGAGACTCTAGTTTGTGGTAAGATTGTATGATTAGTCTAAAAATATTTAGAGAAGTTTTATGTGTGATTGTTTTGTGAATACTTTTGCAGTCTCGGCTAGCTCTAGAACTTAATTGATAACCACTTGAGGCGAATTCCTAGAATGCACATTACTTAGGATATGATATAGGCCATTTTTGAACCATTTGAGCCTTTCGAACTTACCATTGCTATATTTATCATTAGTCACCTATTTGAGCCTTTTTCTTGAAAAAGAATTTGAGCCTTGTTTCTTTCAATAACCTATTTACTCACCTTTATGAGTCTAAAATATTTTATCCTTACCTTCCTTTTAAAAGAACTTAGTTCTACACATTTGTTGAGACAAGAGGAGTAAGGATGAAAGTATGAGGAAAAAAAAAATTACTACCATAGCCCAAATACATGAAAAGAGATAAGTTGGTGGTTGTGGAAAAGAAAAAAAATGGTGAAAAAAGAGGTGAATGGTCTTATATACCAAAATAAAAAACAAAAAGAAGTGAATTATGGCAAAGAAAGAAGAAAGAAAAAAAATGGTGATTTGTTAAAAGAAATGATCGAAAAATGGTTGGAAGAATTGGGTATTGAAGTAAGGTTATCTAGTGCTTAAAGAGTTGTGTTCAAAACTAAGAGATTAAGTTCTTTTACTTGTTGAATCCTTCTGGTTCTTTCTTAACCTTTACCCTAGCCTAACGTTACAAGCTTAGTAAAGACCTATTGATCCAATGTAGTGTGACTTTTCTACAATAATGGAGAGTGATTTGAAAAAGAAGCCTATAGAGCTTGATTTGTGATTAATGTCACGCAATTTAATATATTTTAGAGGCCAAAACTTGTATTCATGGATGTTGTGCATGAAATCATCCGGGTGTTCGGATTAATGGATTGTGGTAAGATGGATGTTAAGAGTCAATAACAATTTTAAGATTGATGTTTGGATTACTTTTGGATTTGGGTGAAATTTAATGATTCTTTGTGCTGTATGTTATGTGCAACATTTGAGACAAAAGTGAAATACTCTTGGTTAAAACTAGTAGTGCTTCACTTTGTTTATGATTCCCACCATGGAACTCATTTCTTGTTTCCGCTTGAATTGCTAGAGACTAGCAATAAGCTAGTTGGGGGTTGTGATAAGAGCCATAAAATGCACCTCAAAGATGTTTAATTGTTAGCATTTTATGATTCTTCTGTGTCTTTATTGCACTCTTGTGTGTTGATAACTTTTAAGTAATATCATTGGACTACTAACTTATTCAAGTATATTTTCAGGTGTTTTGAGTCCAAAGAAGAGAAGAAGCGATCGTTGTTTAAAAGCACTAAAGGTCCATGCACGACGAAGCAGAAGAATGGCTACGGAGAGGCAAAGCATGAAGATTATCAGCAAAAAGGCCAGCACTGCGGTGCTCCTCAGCAGCACCGCGGTGCCCAGAAACATGCATATTATGAACCACTAGCCAGCATCGAGCACCGCAGTGCCCAGAAGGTCGCCCATTCCAGCTTATGCCTAGCGCCGCGGCGCTCCCCAGCAGCACCGCAGCGCGCATACGTATTTACATCTCCGAGTTAGACTTTAACTAGGGTTTTTAAACACTAGATTAAACCCAAGAATACCCTTGGTCTTTTGTACTATAAATAAGACACTTAGGGTTTAAGAGAAGACATCTTGGCTGTGAGCAAAGACCCAGAAGTTGAATACAACAACTCTCATCCACAAAAGAGTATAGCCATGAACACCATGGCTAACTAACTTCCAAGCAAGGCAAATGGATGAATCCCTAGGTGTAGTTGTTCCTATCTATCCTTATTGGGTTCAGTTGTAATAAGAATTTATTGTCAAACATTGTCATGATTTACTTCTTTATCTAATTATAAGATTTTATCTATTCTAGTGATTGTATTTTTTCCTTGATATAACTTTAGTCATGCTTCTCTTATGTCAAGATTATTGCGTATAATTGAGTCCGGTAAGTCTAGCCTTTAGGTTTGTCCATTACTGCAATATTGCCAACAAAGATATATTGCCGTTTCTTGATAAACCTATATGATAGATCATACATGCATGAATCAGAAATAAGAAGTATTTCATTACAATCATATTAGGGTTTATACATGTTCTCATTGAATATTTGTCGATTGTATGTTTGGGATGTGAAACCTGTAATCAAGATAAAAGCAACTGAATCAAGTTAGAATTAGGACAATGAACCCAGGGAGGATTCTACTCAAATCACAAATGCATTCTAGCACAGTAAAAATAGTTGAGTATTGGGAAGTTGTACTTTTTGGGATACTATTCAAATCCCACATCGGAGAAAGTATTATTGTAAATCGTTCTAGTCCCACATCGTTAGTGTGCCTAAAGGATGTGAGTACTATTTATTATAAATATAGGAAAAAAGAGTGAGTTCCTTATCCCTAATCCACCTTATCCCTATTCCTTAACCATGAATAGTTGGTCAGATGGAGTGTAGCAACCAAATACCAATATAAAGATCCAAGGGTTGAGTGAACATTGGGTGTATTAAGGTTTTGGGTTGTGAGATTGAGGAGAGTTTTCTCACAGTTTTGTCTAAAAAAATTGTGTATTGTGGTGTAATGAGTTTTAGCAACTTTTCTCAATCCAAAAGTTGCAAAAGTAGTGGAATAACTCGTGGACGTAGGCAAGAGGTATCGAACCACATTAAAAATTCTTATGATATTTTATGATAGTGTAGTTGTTTTCGAGTGTCTGAATTCCCAACAATGCTTTAACGTCTCCATATATACAAGGCAAAGGTACTTATCACCATTGTGGCTTGGCTAGTTTTGACTTTAATTCAAATAGTTTTTTTAGCAGACTTTGATTTATGGGGTTTGACCAGTTTCAAGTTTGGTCTTTTTTTTTAGCAAGAAGGTGAAGAAGAAAAGTACATTGAAGAGGAAGAAAAAGGTGATGAAGAAGATGGACTGTGAGAAGAATAGTTTGTTAAATTTTTATTATCGTCATTTTCTTCCTCGTCATCGTCCTTTTTTCTACCTTTTTTTTTGCTAAAATATACCGAACTCAAAATCCACCAAACCTCAGAACAAAATCTCCCAAAAAAACCCACACAGACTACTATACTCGAAACTCACCAAACAACAAGTGAAATCTATATTTTGCTCTTAATTTATTCAAAACTTACATCCTGTAACCCACTTATGAGTTTGCAATTATGGGCTTGTTTGAAGGAAAAGCATGCTAAAATGCTATTGAAACATTTGCAATGCCTTGAGCAATCTTTGGAGGGAGAAGATAAATTGGAAATTGATAATGGTTTGAGCTCTGTAGAGGAAGAGAGTGAGCATGACGTAGAAGTCTTTTCTGTGGCTAAATGCTGAATTGTTGGTTTTTTTTAGCTATTGCTCCAAGAGCATTTGGTTAATATTTTTGTGACATGTAGATACTGAGGTATTCTCTCCAGAACCAATGTTGAGGGAAGAGACTTTTGAGGCAAAAGAGGAGGCTGGATCATTTTCATCAGAACTTTTGCATGGTGATGATCATGAAGAAACGATTGACCCTGAGGAGGACAGGGCTTTTCTGGTAATCTGCATAAATGTTTTTATTAATTATTAATGAGCATGTGATTTAAAAATATTGTGTTTTTTGTATATTTCACGAAGAAGCTATTGACCCTAAGGGATATTGCATGTATATTTCAACTTCAAACGCTACCGCTACGCAGGTGATATATCTGGCTGGTTTTGCCAAAAAAAAAAAATTCTTTGAAGCTGTAAATTGATTATGATGAAATTATATCACATCATTACATTAGAAGATGAATTACTATTGGGTTATTCCTAAATTATCTGCGTGATTTTCATTCATTAGTTATATCAAAACCTCACGATTCAACATTTTCATACTGTGGTTTGCCTTGCTTTCATTTTAACCAGTAAAATCATGAATGTTTTACTGCTACATGCATCATAAAATGATCCCATTTGGTAAACGACAGATGGTGTAACTTGGATGAGACTAGGATGGAAATCAATGCATGTTAGTGCTTTTGGTATTGTGGTGGAATGATAAAATCTGTCTTTTAAATCGTAAAATTCTAAATTTAGTGTTTGGTGTTAGCAAAAATTATGGTACAAAACGTGAATTTCTTAAAGTTATTCTGAAAGTGTTGCAGACAACACTATGTTTTGAAATGCATTAAAAAATTATGATTATTAAAGATATCCAAAATTAACATTTAACTTAATGAAATTCCTTAAACATAAAAGATTTTTTTTTTCTTTTTTCAATTAGAGACACTATCATTATTGTGTTTGTTTTAGATATTTTACATAATGCAATATAACATTTTCAAAATTAAATCTACCAAACACTTTAATTACTAAAATTAATTTAAAAATATATAATTTACCAAACACTATATTTTGATTAACTGATTGTTTCATACCTGAGTAACATATCCGAATACATATGGATCGATTTCAGTTTTTAAAGGCTCGAGTACATAAGGATCGATTTCAATTTTTAAAGGTTTGAGTTTTATGAGCTTTAGCATTGTATTTTGTCTCCCCGCTACTACATACATTGGTTGATAAAGATTGAGTTGCCCATGTTTGACAAGTCATTATTGGATGGCATAACGGTGTAGACACCAAATTTCGTTTCAAATTTTTTGAACGGATCACGGGATATTACAAATCTTTGATCCTAGTATGCTCAGACTTGGTAAATGAGGAAGTTTGGATTTGATTAAGGAGTAGTGTCGTGCAAAAATCTACCTAAATTAACAAGCAAATATTTGAACAGTTTTACTTGCAAGTGCACAAGGTCAACAGTAGTATAGTGTGCAAATGCGAGATCATCTCCACAGGGATTGGTGAATTTCGCTTTAGAATTAGTTTCGCAAAATAAAATGATAGAAATAAATATTGAGTTTGAATTGATAATGAGAAAGGCGTAGGAACTTGATATCCACCACTAATCATGCTACCACAACAAAACAATATGCCAATGCTTTACTCACACTAAAAATGCCTAATGTTTGTCAACCTAAGGGCATGGTGTATACTCCTTAAATTATTGATTTCCCTAAACAACGAGTTAGGCATGGTGTATACTCTAACTCTTTTCTTTCTTAAGGGATTCAGCATGGTGTATACTGAGTTGTTCCTTAAGAGAGCATAAGATCTGTGGAAATCGACAACCACATAAGACCTAGGGCATGGTGTATAATCCCGGTTTTTCATGTTGATTAACCCAAGAACCCGACGTGGGTTTCTTTTGTTACTATTGTTAAACCCAGGACTCGATCATCCAAATTGATTCAACTAACCAATCCATACCACATGTATATGTCGATCAAGCAAACACACATGAGGAATTTAAATAAAAACAGTTATTAATCAAGTTAAGAATCACAACATAAATATCGCAAATGTGCCAATACTGAATTATTGAGTAAACATAATTAGGGCTTTAGTCAAGCCCTTACTAAGAGTTTAGTTACACATGATTATGATGCTAAACATCTTTATAAAATAAAATAAAGGAAAGAAGAAACCCGAAAATACTAAGGAGAAGAGTCATCAATTCATCTCTAAGTCTCTCTTCGACCTCCAAAACTAAAACTAAAAAGAAGATACTATTTTTATGTTTTACAAGTCTATTTATAAGATCTTTAAGATATATGGAAACCCTAACTAGAAAAACAAAACCCTAACTCTACTTTCCAAAACAGGTTCTGCCGTTTTACTGCACGTGTGTGCTCGATCTCATGCTGGTGCGCTCGAGCGCAAGGTTGCTCTCGAGCCCTCTTATTGTGCGCATGAGTGCTTATGTTCTCGATCGCACTCTTCTGTACTCGATCACACTAGGCTACTTCCAGGTCTTCCAGATTTTTTCCTCTGAGTTCTAAAATGCTTTTTTTCCTCCAAGAACCTATAAAAGCACTGAAAACACAAAAAATGAAGTAAAATAGAATAAAATATGTAAACTAAGAGCTTAGCAAATGTAAATTAAGGGGCTTAAATATGAATATTTAAGCACTTATCACACCCCCAAACTTACATATTTCTAGTCCCTTAGCAATACAAAACGAAAAAATAACTGAAAAACAATAACAAAGATAAATTCATCTTTCATGATATCCAAAAATTTGGGTTGCACACAAAACCATGATATTTATTCATGAGCAAGCTTAAATTATAAACACATCTTCGCAATGAATAAGAGTTTTAAAATCTAATTACTTACACGAGGCTGGTTAAGGCATCACAAATCTGACTTAGTGTGTGGTGAACTAGCACGCAAAAGATGAAGCTTCCAAATAACTTCAATGTGTAGTGTTTCGGCGTATCAAAATTTACCGAATTTCTTATCAGAATGAACAATAAAGGCATAGTTTTATTTCTTTCTTTTCTTTTATTATGAGATTTTTGCTATGTTGAGTTCCCTTAAGCATTCTAATTGACCCATGTAGCGAGTGTTTAGCCAATGACTCCCAAACCAGATGGTTTTAGGGCATTAGGTGTAAAGACACCCCTAAGGGCTTACTAACTCGAGTCAAAAAGGCTACGAAACTAACTGGTCTTAATGCTCCCAAGCAAAATTTTCACCTTTTGACGTAAATACTCACTGCTTACTGAGGCAAGAGGTCCAATTACTCAGTAGAAACTTTATTTAATTATCATTATGAGCAAAGTTCCCACCTTTTGATGTGAACACTCACTGCTTACTGAGGTAAAAGGTCCAGTTACTCAGTGGAAAGTTTATTTAATGATGATTAGGAGCATTTTATTTTCTCTTTTTATCCAATAATTTTTTTCTATTTTTCTATGCCAAAGTGTTCATCTAACAAGTCATCTGATTTCAGTTAAGCCATGGAAACATACATATTAGAATTACATGTCATACCCTACACAGTTATATGCTAATGTGCTCGTGTCAGATTAGATCAAACTTGTGATTTCTTAAATGCCTTAAAGTAAGTAATTAAACTTTTAAAACTTTATTATTTAGACCATGTGTTCTAGATTTTAAGCTTACTGATGAAATCTTATCACAATATTCGTTTAAATCAACCAAAATTTTCAGAACAATATGAACATGTGTTTATCTTTTCAATAATAATAAAAAAAACTAGAACAGAATATGTGTGAGTGTGTCTCCCATACCCCCAAACTTAAACTACACATTGTCCCCAATGTGTGAATAACATGGAAAGATCTGACCTGGGAGATGGAGAACTAGCTGGCTGGCATGGCTCATAGCACACCCCCAAACTTGAACTAATGTACACACCTTGTCATTGAAAAAGAAAAACGAAAGTAATACCGAAAAACAAAAGATACTAAAAGTAAATAGTTATATAGATAAATACGAACAAGAAATGTGAAAAATACTAAAAATAAAAGGATATGTTGTGGGGTGCCTCTCATGAGCACTAAGTTTTACGCCAGACGGTGCACCTCTCTCACTGCTGGTCTCTAGGTGGTGCAGAAGATAAGGCGCCAGGGGTAGGAGGTAATCGATCAAGAATGACATGGAGCATCGCCTCTTGCCTCATAAAGTGTGCCTCCAAACCATCGATGCACTGATGCACTAGTAATATAGCCTCCCGATCCTCCCGTCGAATATCAAAAAGCTCACACCGGAAAGAGGACATCTCCTCAAGAAAGTGCTGGTACTCTGTGGGTCCCATGTTTGGATGGTCTTCTTCTCAAGTCAGGCTCGCTGCAGGATCCTCTGTCTCCATAGGGTCATCTGTTACTCTCTTTGTAGCTGGTCCCTACCCTCGAAGTCTTGGAGGCATGTGTGACTGGCTCTGTGTCCACTGAGCCTTCCTAAAGAATGGGTGCTTCCGGACTGGTCCATCGATGGATGAGCCCTTAATCCCTTTTTTTTTGAAAATGTAGCTGAGGAGGAATGGGAATGGGATCCCCCATACATTAGCAGTGGTAACTTGGCGTGCATGGACGTGGTCCCAGAACTTATGCAGCTGACCCAAGATGATAGCCGGGATGGAGTACCAGTGGCCTCTGTGGAATGCATATAATGCATGTAAGAACTGGTCACGTCTCTGGGTCTTGTGTCCCAATGGACACACATTCCGTTGAAGGATGGACTCCATGAGCCAGAGTCGTGGAGGCAACTTGAATCGGCTCCCAGCATTGTTGTGCCGATCAGCGTACTGCCCAGTACACATGTCCTTAATGATAGTGGCCAAGGAAAAAACTCCGGTTGCTCCTCTATTTGGGTGTCCTCAAGAGGACACTTATCATAACAATGAAGAGCAGCAACTATATCTGTAGAGGTCACATCGATATACTTGCCCTGAACAAATGAGGACAAGACCCCCGGCCTGCTGCAGTCGAATGATAGGTTCTCGTAGAACTGAACCATGAACCGGGTGTAGGCAATAGAGCAAATAGGCTTGAACAACCTCTTCCAACCCCGGTGTTTGAATTCTTGGACTGCCTATTGAGTGGCTTCAAAGTTTTTGAAATCATCGTCAATGTTGAATGTGGTCTTGAATAAGATTTCTCGTTGTTTAAAGCTGGACCGGGAGGACTGTGCATGGCTTCCTGAGGTACGAGAGGTGGAATCAGTTTGTTTAGGCATCTTGGATGAGGTTCTGCAGAATTTGCGCTCGATCTCAGTAGTGTGCATTCGATCGCACTTTGCCTATACACTCGATCGCACTAGTCCCTGCGCTCGATCGCACTAGCTGGTTTTTCACTGAGTAGTTTTATCGAACAGTTTGCGGGCGACAGGGACTTAAAGCAATGGGCGATGAGACTTGTAGTTCCTAACCTCTTGTAATTTCAAAACACAACCATACAAACAAAAACAACACATTGTATATGCAAATAGATAGTAAAAAGATAAATCAAGAATGTGTGTGATTGTGTGTGACAAATCAAAAAAAGTGTATGGATATACCTGGAGTCACAGAATGGTGGTAGTGCGTAGGTGAAATGTGGGGAGTGTTGGTGAGATGTAGGGAGTTGTTTTGTGTGAGTGAGTTTGAGTGTTGTGCGAGAGTGATTGAGAGTGAGCAAAGAGGGTCTGAGAGTGAAAGTGGGACAGTGATAGTGCAGATGAGATAAGTGCGTGGAATGTATTTAAAATAAGCATGCGACTCTCTACATCGAGTGCGCTCGATCGCACTTGTGCGTAGATGTGTGGTGTGTGATTGCACTCGCGCACTATTGGGCATATGGCGATGTTGCGCTCGAGTGCACTATGGAGTGCGTTCGATCGCAAGGACAAAAAGTGTTGACAGCTAAATGCACTATAAAAAGGACTAAAAAAATATAAAAATAATGAAAACAATTCGCAAAAATAAATAAAACTATACCGTACTCAGTGGTCTTAGTACCACTAACCTTAATAGAGGTGCTTGAGCCACACGTTTATCAAAATCTGAACTGCTCAAGCGCTCTCTATAGTAGCTTCAGTGTTAGTCTTTTGGCAAGAGGTACTTAAAGTCCACCACATGTGGCTCAAGTGCTCTTGGTTTTGCTGCATATTGGATAGATGTGAATGTCTGGGTACTATCGGAACCATGAACAAGGATGGTCTCCAATGGATCAATGTGATGGACCTGAAAAGCTTGCTCAACAACATCTTGCATCATACAGACATTAACATATTCCATATCATCTTGGGGTGAATTTAATGCATCAAATATTTTGAATTCTATCTTCTTACCATTTACCTTCATATTTACAATACCCTTTTTCGCAAAAATATTTGTATCAGTAGTTCTCATAAAAGGTCTTCCTAAGATTATGGGCAGAGGTAATGGCCTAGGACATTCGTCCATATCTAATACAATAAAATCGGTAGGTAAAATAAATTCACCTACCTTCACCAAGACATCCTCAAGAATACTCCTTAGTCGTTTGATGCTTCTGTCTACCAGTTGCGACATGATGGAAGTTGGTTGTAGCTCCCCTAAACCCAATGTCTTAAATACAGTGTATGGCAACAGATTAACACTCGCCCCTAGATCCAATAGTGCATGCTCAAAAAGCTGGTTACCTATCCCTCAAGGAATGGTAAAACTACCTGGATCTTTTAGCTTTGGTGGTAGTTTCCTTAACAACACTGCGCTTACCTCTTCAATTAAAGCCACTGTTTCATGCTCCTGAAACTTCCTTTTGTTAGTGCAACAATCTTTCAAAAATTTAGCATAAGTAGGAATTTGTCGAATTGCATCTAATAAAGGAACATTTATCTCTACTTTTATCAAAGTTTCAAAAATATCAAGCAAATTATTCTCTTTCTTTGGCTTCATTAACGTTTGAGGGAAAGGTGGTGCATTCACCTTCTCTATCTCACTTACCTTTGATGTGGACGCTTTATTTGGAGATGCTTACGTAGGCTCATCAGCGCCTATGATCTTACCATTTTTGAGATTTGTCACGGCATTCAGTTGCTGATGTCCTCTTGGATTAGGTAGTGCTTGGGCTGGAAGCTCACCCTGCTTTCTTCCACTTAGCTCCTTAGTCAATTGCCCCACTTGTACCTCTAGTCTTTGAATAGCTTGCTCTTGCTTTACATTTGTTTATCTTTTCTTAGTCCCAAATTGTCTTTCCTCTGCCATAAACTGATCTTGTGAAGTCATCAGTTGTTGTTGTTGAGTGGCCAATTGTCTTACAAGACTCTCTAATCACTCTTCTTTGATTTGGGAACTGATTGAGCTGCTGGTTGGAAGTCCCTTTGCTGCCCTTGAAGATTCAGGGTATTCTGATTGTTGTTCCATAAAAAGTTAGGGTGGTTTCGCCATCCAGGATTGTAGGTATTTGCATATGGGTTATTCTTGGGAGGTTAGTTGTTTGGTTGCACATAATTCACTTACTCTGGATCTGCAGATGAATATAAAGAACATGTCTCAGTATTATGATCAGAACATATAGCACATACCTGGAGTGGTGTAGCTTGTGGACTCAGTGAAGCGTTCTGAGCAGTTATGGATTTAACAAGTAGATCTAGCTTCCTCTCCACCGCAGCTATCTGATTTGAGGATCCACCATTTAAGGTTACCTCATATATACCTTTGCTCTTGACTCATTGTCTATCTTTAGAGGAGAATTGCTGGGTGTGCTCACTTAATGTCTCAAACAGCTCCATGGCTTTTTCACTGCTCTTCTCCATCAGTACACCTCCACAACTTGAATCTACAATACTTTTATTAGTATCATTCAAACCTTCATAGAAAGATTGTACCAGTTCATCCTGAGGTAGATTGTGATGCGGGAATTTGAGTAGCTGCTCATTGAAATGTCCTCATGCCTCAAAGAACAGGTCTCCATCCTTATGTTGGAAAGATTGAATCATCTTCCTCATTTGTCTTGTCTTTTGAGCTAGAAAAAACTTCCTTAGGAACTTAATGACTCTTCCCAAGTATGGATAGAAACTATAGGCAATGAATTGTACCACAGTTTAGCATTTTCTTTCAATGAGAAGGGGAAAAGAATTAGCCTGATTCCCTCTTGGTCTAGGCCCCAGATATGCTGGCACTTGCAGAGATCAAAGAATTCCTGAAGGTGCAAGTGTGGATCTTCAATAGGTGTACCCTTAAAGTGAGTCAATGCACTGAGTATCTGTGAAGATATGTAATAATTGCCTTCTGCCTCTGGTTGATAAGCAATGCATGATGGCTGGTCGAGGTTCCGTGGGATGAAGGATTGCTTCATAGGATTTCGCTCAAGTGGTGGTTAGTTGTAAAGCTGATCTGCCATTGGCGCTTCTTCTTCTACCTCTTCAACGTTGTCTCTAAACCTTTGATGAATGGTTCACTCAAGCTCTGTATCGAGTGGAAAGAAGGTTGGATTCCCGGATCAAAGCCCTTGCATGAATCAGCCGAAATGCTTCGGTGCAGCAACTTCAGTACTACTACTCGGGAAGTCTCTGGACCTTTTGCACTCGATTGCACAAGGCACTGCGCGCGATCGCAGTGCCAGAGATTGCTCTGTTGCACACCTAAAACAGAACAGTAGAAAACAAAAAGAAAAATAAATTAGTTTTTGATGAAACAGAATAAAATAGAACAGAAAAATAAAAACTGAACAAAAAATAATTCTAAACAGAAATTTAGCATAATCCCTGACAACGGCGCCAAAAACTTGTCGTGCAAAAATTTACCTAAATTAATAAGCAAATATTTGAACAGTTTTACTTGCAAGTGCACAAGGTCAACAGTAGCATAGTGTGCCAATGCGAGATCATTTCCACAGGGATTGGTGAATTTCGCTTCAGAATTAGTTTTGCAATATGAAACGATAGAAATAAATATTGAGTTTGGATTGATAATGATAAAGGCGTCGGGACTTGATATCCACCACTAATCATGCTACCACAACAAAACAATATGCCAATGCTTTACTCACACTATGAATGCCTAATGTTTGTCAACCTAAGGGCATGGTGTATACTCCTTAAGCTATTGATTTCCCTAAACAATGAGTTAGGCATGGTGTAAACTCTAACTCTTTTCTTCTTAAGGGATTCAGCATGGTGTATACTGAGTTGTTCCTTAAGAGAGCATAAGATCTGTGGAAATCGACAACCACATGAGACCTAGGGCATGGTGTATACTCCCGATTTCCTATGTTGATTAACCCAAGAACCTGGCGTGGATTTCTTTTGTTATTATTGTTAAACTCAGGACTTGATCATCCAAATTGATTCAACTAACCAATCCATACAACATGCATATGTTGATCAGGTAAACATATATGAGGAATTTAAATAAAAACAGACATTAATCAAGTTAAGAATCACAGCATAAATATCGCAAAGGCACCAATACTGAATTATTGAGTAAACATAATTAGGGCTTCAATCAAGCCCTTACAAAGAGTTTAGTTACACATGATTGTGATGCTAAACATCTTCATAAAATAAAATAAAGCAAAGAAGAAACCCGAAAATACTAAGGAGAAGAGTCATCAATTCGTCTCCAAGTCTTTCTCTGACCTCCAAAACTAAAACTAAAAAGAATATATTGTTTCTGTGTTTTATAAGTCTATTTATAAGGTCTTTAAGACATTTGGAAACCCTAACTAGAAAAACAGAACCCTAACCCTACTTTCCAAAACAGGTTCTGCCGTTTTACTGCACGTGTGCGCTCGATCTCATGTTGGTGCGCTCGAGCGCAAGGTTGCTCTCGAGCCTTCTTCTTGTGCTCACGAGTGCTTATGCACTCGATCGCACTCTTCTGTGCTCGATCGCACTAGGCTGCTTCCAGGTCTTCTAGATTTTTTCCTCTGAGTTCCAAAATGCTTCTTTTCCTCCAAGAACCTATAAATGCGCCGAAAACACAAAATGAAGTAAAATAGAATAAAATACGTAAACTAAGAGCTTAACAAATGTAAATTAAGGGGCTTAAATATGAATATTTAAGCACTTATTAAATAGGAGCAATTGCAATACCTTTTTGTTCAATCCATTTAATTCACTTTGGGTTTAAATAAATTGGACCTTATTTGATTTAACTAATCCGAGACTAAAGTCTTCATTTAAACTTTGACCGAATCCAAAACCCACAAAAGCCAGTTGATCTTTCTTAAGCCCAAACACTTTTGACCCAAATTTCAATCCCAAGAAGACTTCTGATTTTTAAGAGTGAACTTCTAATTTTACCCTCCACTTGGCACTCCTTGTTTAGTTCACTTTTCTCAAAGTAAAAGTTACTCTTTTACAACAAAAAAAATGTTGCTCTCTCTCCCTATGTGGCTAGCCATAATGATGAATTTTCACTCCTCTTTGCCTTTTGAACTCACCTCTCCCTCCTAGGTTACCTCACTTTATTTTGTACTAAATGTTACATTTTTTCCACACAAAATAAAACTTTTTTCACCTAAAAAACAACAACAATGCACTTATAAAGTAGCTGATTTTTTCTTCCTCTTTGGACAGCCATGTGTATCAAAAAGAGGGAGTATCTCCTTTCTTCCTTTTGTTTAGTTAATTAGAAATTACTTTATTCATCTTTAACCCTTTCCTAAATATTAAATAACACATTTTTTCTACCCCAAAAAATCACATTTTATACCCCAAAAACAAGACCTAAAAAGCAGCAGTTTTATTTTTAGAATGTGAAGCATTTTTCTAGTTTCTTTTGCTTTGTAATTGCACTCTTTTTTGCCCTAAGCTTTTTCACTTTATTATATATTAAAAACCAAAGAAAATTATGTCTTTTCCACCCCATTGGTCTTCCAAAGCCAAAGGAAGGAGAGTTTCTCCTTACTTTTTTTGCTTTATTGAAAACACTTCAAAATGTCATTTCTTGTTCACCTTTTTGCAAACCTTCTTCTTCACTATTTTTCACCTCAAAGAAACCCCTCCCTCTTCCCCATGTCCAGCCACCTAAAAGTCTTTTCCCTCTCACTTTTCACTTGGTTTATCACACCTCACTTCTCTAGCCCCACCTTTACACCTCAAAAGTGAAACACCTTTTTTCATCTCAAAAGTTGAAAATACTTTCCCCTTCCCTATATGACCAGACATGCACCTTCTTTTCACCCACTATTTTTTTTAATCTATTGGCGAGCCTTTACTTCTCCTATAAATACCCCCATTTGCTAACACAAGAAAGACAACACAATACTAAGGCAAAGTAATGAAAAAAAGAGAGAAAGAAAGAAATGAGAAAAGAGAGAAAAAGAGAAAAGAATAAGAAGATCAAATAGAAATACATAACAAAAGAGGAGAGAGTGTTCAAGAAAAGTGAGAAAAGAGCAAAGAGTGAAACACAAAAGAAGAACTAGTGAGAGTTCTTCATCATTTTCGGCCACCCCTTGTTTTTTGGTCTTTTAATCTTCATTCAAATCATTCTTCCAACTTCACTAAGTCCATAGGAGCACAAGGATATTCGAGGATAATCTCCATGTGGGGAAATTTTCATTAGCCAAAGAAGGTTGGTTAAGCTTCTACTTTTTTGCAAAATAAATTGCTAACATAATTCATGTGTTTAAACTACCTTGAAAATAGAATATGTTAATTTAGCTCACTTAGAAAGTTTCATCTTAAGATAATTTCTAGTTTCTTAGCATTTTCTTTTTCACTAGTTATATGTCTTTCTTTAGTTAGCTACTAGTCATATATAGTCTCTTTGTTAAATGCAATGTTAATGGTAGTTTTAAAGTTCTTTCCTTTAGTTGAGTACCTTAAGATTTTTTATGTTCTTTAAGTTAGATGCTTTATTTTAAGTTGTCATTAATTACGTGTGAATTTTAATTCTTTAAGAAGAATTCTGGGTTCCTTGGCCCTTCTTAATTTTGGGCCTTCTTTAGCCCATTAAAATATTACTAGTTACTAGTTATTTTGAGTCTCATCTTTAAGGTAGTTTAGTTTAAATCTATTTAGCTTAATTTCTATTTTTTAACTTGTCTAGTTTAAAGTCACTTAGTTTAATTCATCTAATTTAGTCTTTAAGTTTAATTCATCTAGTTTAAAATAATTTAGTCTCAATCCATCTAGCTTAACTTATATAATTAATCCATCTAGTTTAAATGCATGCACTTTAATTTACCTCTCATCCATACTTTGTGAGTAGTTTTAATATTTTTTTCCTTTATATACTAACTTTTACCACATTACTTTAAAGTTAATATTTGGTGTTGCTTTATTTGAATAAAAATTGCAAAATGTGCTTGGTTTTATTAGTAGTGAATGATAATAATACTTGAATTAAAATTTCAATTAATTCCCTTAAAACACAAAGGACTAGACTTTGGTCTAGGTAAGAGAGAGAGCTTTAAATCCTCACTCTTTTGCACTCAAATCTCCTGAGCTTTGGAATTCCTCACGTAGACCAATGATAAGGGATTTTACCCCCTTCAAGGTCAAATGGAGGCTTCTTACCCGTCATCCTTGCTTTGTGCTCGGATGACAAAACGACCCCTTGTATAATACATTAAAAGAGCACCCATCATGGGAACCTCCTTACTACTTATAAAGGTTTTGTATTAGACTTGGTAGGTTTCACTCGTTTCCATAGTCCTGCCCATCGTGATCCGCACCCTCACCATGTCCTCTTTCTTTAAGGGGAGTGGCCTTGAGTAATGAGCTGGATGCATGGGTCTCAAACGGAAAAGAGTGGTACCTACAAATGGTCAATGCAGTCATATTGCAACGTGGGGAACTAGGCTTTTAGTGTTAGGATTTTGGCTCAATTCCCCACAAGAAAGGCTTCTAGTGTTAGGATCTTATGAGTTTGTTAGTGCATAGGCAAGGAGGTTTCCGAACCACATTAAATAATTTTGTGCTTGATATTTGTTTGTTGATTGCCTGAAATTTGAGTAAGTGGATTTTAGGGGTAAAATCCCAACAAGTTGTATCAGAGCCTGGTCATCTATTTGAAGAAGTTGTTTGCTGCTATTTGTTGCGTCTGTGCCACCATGTTGACAGGTATACCTAAATTTGAGTTTTTTTTTTATTTAGTAGAAGAAATAATTTTACTCTATGGCAGAGTACAATTCAAGATCTTGATCAGGTTTTAGAGGAAGATAAACCAGAAGAGGTGATTGATAGAAAGTGGCAATTGATTCAAAAAAAGGCTGTAAGTACAATCAAGTTGGCTCTTGCTCCCGAGATCAAGTGTATTATGTTGATGGAAACTACAGCCAAGGGTTTAAGGGATAAGCTTGAGAGCATCTATGCATCAAAGTCTTTGACCAATAGATTGTGTCTCAAGATGGACCTCTATTCTCTAAAGATGGAAGAAGGTACAAGTCTTCATGATCACTTGAATGAATTTAACAAGTTAGCGTCTCAATTGTTAAATGCAGAAGAAACACTGAAAGATGAGGAGAAATCATTGCTCTTGTTATCATCTTTACCAAAACCTTACAAACCATTGGTGCAAACATTGTCGGTGGGCAAGTCGACATTGAGCTTAGATGATGTGACTGCGCTCCTGCGTGAGAATGAAAGGTTGATGGGAAACGAGAACTTGTCTAGTGGTAGTCAAGTGCTTGCTGTGGAGAGTTCTAATCGAGGGAGGAGCCAATGGAGAGCAAACAATGGCTCAAGGTGGAGATTCAAATCAAGGCCTAGAGATGACAATGAGAAGGTGTGTTTCTATTGTGGAGAAATATGACACATACAATATTATTGTAAGACCATGAAGAATGATTTCAAAGAGTTGAGAAGGATGAGTGGGAAAATGAGTGATGGTGGAAATAGTAGTGAAAGTGCTAATATCGCCGAGGGAAGTGAAGAAGATGTGCTAGCTATTGAGCACACTGAAGAAAAAGTTGATGAGAGTAATATGGTGCTACTTGATTCGGTGTCATCCATTCACATATTCAATAAGAAGTACTTTGATTGTATGAAGGAACCTACCCAAGTCAAAGTTACTACCACATATGGGGAACACAAAGCAATTGATGGTGAAGGAAGCCTAAGGTTGAAACTCCATAATGGAAGCGTTAAGACACTTGAGAAGGTAAAATTTGTTTCCACTTTCACTACAAATATCATCTCTTTGGAGGAGCTCGATAAGATGAGATACACATGGACTGCAGGCAATGGAGAGCTACAAGTTCTTAATGGATCAAATCTAGTGTTGAAGGCTACTATGAACAAGAAAGGGTTGTATGTGCTAGATGAAAATGTTTTGCTTAGAAAATTAGGTGGAGCAGATATGGAAGGACTCAAAGGAAGGATCGCACCAACCAAGAAGAAAGTTAGATTTGTTGATGAGGTATGGAGAATTTGTGCTAAGGTGAAGATTTGTTAGGATTTTGGCTCAATTCCCAACAAGAAAAACTTCTAACTGGTTTGGAAAAGTGGTTTCCTATTTTATAGTTGCTAATTCTAGTAGGAATAGTAATAGTAATAGTAATAGTAATTTATTATGTTGTTATTTTTTTCCTAATAGTATTAGGAAAATATCCTCTATATAAAACAACATTAGATAAGGTTTGAGATATACTCATAATTCCAATATTATTACTAGAGCTAGGTGGAGAGTTTTTGGTGTATTAGGGATTTTGGGTTGTGAAGGTAATAATTTTGTTTTTTCTCTTCTAAAGTTGTTAAGGATTAATAAAATTGTGAGTTTGTTGGTGACATAGACAAAGAGGTTGTCGAACCACATTAAATACTTTTGTACTTGATATTTGTTTGTTTATTGCTTAAAATTTGAGTAAGTGGTTTTATTGATAAATCCTGACATCCAATCCTTGCACAGTAAACTTTGGACATCTTAGCATTCATAAAATGACACATGAATTATACAGATTTTGGTACAAAGATCCGCGAGTTTAGTTACAAATTTAGCAGATTCATGTTGAACTTGCTCCCAATCTGCAAAACTTGCCACCTTAGATAGGCTGATTTGGACACTTAGATCAATATCAAAAACTCAAAGAACTTCAAAGTACGAGTCTTCTATTGTAAAAAACTGTGAAGTAAAACTTGCAATATACAAAATTTTTAATCACATGATAAAACTGTACTAGGTTGGTTTGATAAGATCACGAAGCATGGACCTATAACAATAACAATTTACAAGGCACTTGGTAACAACCTTATATGCAACGCAACACAGGCTACTAGGCCAAATTTGAGAAAGAGTTTCCAAGGCCATAACTTTAGGAATAAGCGCAAGTGAGTGTTACTGAATTCCACTGGAAAAATATATGTACGAACACAACACTTACCTCATCAAGAGTGAGTAGGCCAAGCAAAGCTTGGCTATCAACAATAGTTAGTTTCCAGTAGAGTAAGGAGAGAAACAAAATCATCCGTTGCTATAGTAATCGAGGCACAAATGATTCACTGCCCGTTGTTTCAAAAATCAAATAGCGCTGACCAAAACCAAACTCAAGGCCGAGTTCAAACCGGGTTTTATATTACTCCCTGTCTTAATTATGTCATCGTTGATTTTTGAAGCAATTTAACTCTAATTTTTTAATGTTATTTATTTAAAATCATAAAAAATAATATTTGAATGCATATAAACTTCATTTAACTATAAATGAAATATATATTATTTAAAATATATAAATAATCAAATATATTATATTTAAACGGACCAAACCAAATTGTCTTGTTTTTTTTTTTTTTTTAATTTCTCAAACCAACCCATTTTTAAATTGAACTTAAATTTTTGTCCAAGCTCAATTCATTGAACCATTTTCCCTTGTCCAAGCCCGGAAAACCTATTAACCAAGTTGGCCGACAGGCCGATGACCGGCTCTATTTCGAAATCATAGTATGGCGAAGGCATTTACCTTCAATATCTCTCGCCCAAGCCATCGTTAAACAACATGCTAATAAATTAATAAGAAACATTAGACAATGCATTTAGTAAGTACGGCCACCATCAATCTACAGTGCCTTTTTACCGAAATCCGGGTAACTTTAGTAGGATGCAAACACCATCTAACCCAAGTCAATGAAAACTAGTTGTAGCAAGTCTGCAAAAACACCAATACCATAGTCAATTTATTTCTATTTAGAATACCAAGATTTAATCACAAGTTGAGGTCCATAAAGGAATCAGTTACCACACCTTTTTCCTTTGCAAAATTACTTTGAAATATAAAACCACAAATTCCAGCCAACTAAGAAAATCTAGGCTCCACAATAGTTCTCGTCAATCAAAATCGACAACGCATGATCATGAACCAATGCATGTCTCAAAATTTTCCTCTAGCAAAAGCTATTAGAAGTTTAGAACCCTATCAATTAAAGATGATTCTTCAAAATTGGAATTTGGATTTAGAGTCATTAGTTATGCGCACATGGTGTGAGGATTTCAGCATTTTCAGCTTGTAACAACTCGGTTTGAAACTCACGTCATCCTCCAGCTTCAATTTCCATTCAGGGTTCTACTTCTTCGGGAAAACTGGCTCTTCCTGAGTATACGTATTGCATCTCTTCCTTCCAGGTCTGCAAATCTCTAGATTCTTAGCTGCAGAAGACATTTATGCATGCTTTGTACAGTAACAAATTTACCACAAAACATGATAACTTACTTCATGTCTGAAAGCAATCCTCATACTGGGTACATTTGTCTTATGGATATCATTTCCTTCTGGACCTCTAAAGAAATATTTGCCACCAAGCCAATGCAACTGCAAGGAAGATGTTAAAATATGAAAAAACATTAAATAAACTTTGCCTACGGCTACATTTTGAGCCTTACAAATGTAGGTGCTGAGAGGCCAAATTGGTGCATGTGTATGCTCAAACTTAAGGGGGAGTGTTGAGCGTCCTAATTAGGTTTATGTTGTGAGTCCTGATTAGATTTCCTATTGTGTCCTAGTAAGTTTTTTAGTCTTAGTTTATGTCTGTCTTATCTAAGTTGATGTTTTCTAGTCCTATCAGCTTTGATATTCGTAAGTCTATACTATTGAATTGTATTCATATCATCAATCAATAATACAATTTTTTTTTTTAATTCTTAATTTCAACATGGTATCAGAGCTCAAGGTTTGAGATCCTGGAGGTAAACTAAGATGAACACCATTAATATATATATATATATATATATATATATATATATAGTTTAGAATTTTTTAGTTTGTGTTTTGTTTTTTTCATGAAATTTTTCTGACGCAACCCTGATACTATAAGTTTAAAAAAAACTATTGATCTGTTTATGGGCACTGTTTTCGAGTACTGTTCCCAGGTAGAGAGAAATTTTGATAAATATATTTGTATGAAAAAAAAAAGTGAGTGAAAAAAAGCAATAAAAAAGAGATTTTTTTTATTAAAAAAAAAAATCCATTGAGTTTAAAAAGTAGTTCAATAAGAAGTTGAAAAGAAGAAGAAAAGTTAGTAAGAAGTTGAAAAGAAGAGTTCAAGAAGTTGAAAAATAAGACGAGTTCAAGAATAAGAAAAATAAGAAGAGTTCAAGAAGAAGAAAAAAAGTTTTTCACCCCAATGTTGATGTTGTTGACTCATACATGTTTATGTTGTTAACCTGATCCAACTTGTATTGATGTTGTATCTTCTTGACTCAGTTATTGCAGCTCATTCAAGTCAAATAAAGTTAGTAAAAAAAAGACGAAAAAAAGAAGTCTTGTTGATCCAAGCTAATTGTTTAAAGTGAGTGTGGAGCCCCAGCTTGTTCTCATTGGTTATTGTAATTTATGGGTTTAGATTTATTTGTTTGGAATTGGCTGACGATTGTTGTTCATATAGGTTTCTTTGTAATAAATTGGTGCATGTGTATGCTCCAACTTGAGAGAGAGTGTTGAGAGTCCAAGTTGGTGTATGTGTATCCTCCAACTTGGGAGTATTGAGAGTCCTAATTAAGTTTATGTTGAGAGTCCTAATTAGGTTTCCTATTATGCGTCCTAATAAGATTTTAGTCTTACGTAGTTTATGTCTGTCTTATCTAGTTGATATCTCCTAGTCCTATTAGGTTTGATATTCATAAGTTGATATATAAGGCTATTGAAATATATTCATATCATCAATCAATAACACAAAATTTCTTTTCATCTCTTAATTTCCATAGTAGGAAAAGTAAAGAAACAATTAAAAACGTTTGTTTGAAATAAACTCATGAAATTTATGCTTGTTAAGGTCCTCACCTTTGCCTCGTGTGAAAATCCAGATTGATATACAGAATTTCTGGCTATCTCACACAGGTCACAAGCACTGAGCTTCCATACCTGCAAAAAAAGCTACTTCAATAAGACACTTCACCAATAGTAATGACAAGAAATAAAGATCCACAAACCTTTGCTGCGACGCTATATTCTTCCACGAGTGCTTCTTTTGTTAAATGAATTTGCAAAGGATCATCAGATGATAGCGAAACATTTAGGCCACGCTGGAAGAACATGGGAAATGGGTTGCGATGATAGTCTAGGAAAAGGGAATTGTTGCTCAGAGGCGACATTGACAATCCAACCTGATAACAAAAAACATACTATTCATTACAACAAAACAAGTGCAGAATTTGGAGTTTTGGAAAGACAGAAACATCGAATTAAGATAGAAATGGTTTCTATTTTACAGTTCTCACTGCTTTGAAATGCCCTAGACGCTATATGATCCTAAGAATATTAGGACAGTCCCCCAAGAGAAGGATGGCGTGATTTACAAACATATCCTAGTAGTGGAAACAAAGCAACTAAGTCGAGCAATTCCTACACATGCCAATTTTTAACGTAGAAATTATAAACCATGCAATACACACTATTTCCTCAAGAAGAATGTGGAAGTTCCAAGTCATGTGAAACAACCTGCGCAAGGTAATATAAGTACTGCAAAACTGGGGACTTCCGCAAATTAATCCCATGAGAAATGTTATTGCATAGAAGGAAACCAGCAGCCAAATGGTCAATATCACCAGCCTGTACAAATTGTAAACATCATAAGCATTTTAGTAACCACACATAAAATCAAACAGAGACTAAGAAGTAGAAATAACCTCCCCACAGTGAGGCCGAAATTTTATTGTTGGCATTCCTTTTGATTCACGAAGCTGAAAAGAAATGAAAAGCATGGAATCGATTTGATTATAACCAGCTGGCTGTTCTTTTGAACTGATCCACAATCATATGCAACATAGCTTATGTAAGACAGACATATAATACAGACCTTGTTGAGAGTATACAAGTTTGCATAGCAGTAATACGCATAATAAGAATATGCAGGATTGTGCTCATTGGTCCATTCAGCTGGTGGGTCCATATGCTTCTTTGGACGTCTTTCTGGTTTACTTTCATCATCCACAAGGTCAAAACCCACAACCTGTATTTAATACCAAATTAGCACTGGCACACTTTCTAGCAAAAGATAACTCTATGTTGTACTGTTCATTTTTCTGTTTGGTTTTCTGCTATACACTTCCAATGTACGCTCAGTAGGGCAGTACCCTATCTACATTAAACTGGTCACTAACACAGAGGAGAGAGAGAAGCTACAGTCCGCAATCACAAAAATTAAAAGCAAATCAGAGATCAACCAAAAGAGCAAAACAGGAAAAACAAAGTGGGCAGAACTAGAAAAAGTAGAGCGAAAATATTAATACAAATAAACTCAACAATAATATAGTTTCATGCCTTCCATCTAATTAAATGCGGAAGAACCATCAAGGCTCAGTTCGATATATTCATATTGACAAATAAACTCACCTGCATAAGGAATAGATGTAGCTGAGGATGAGAGTTAGGATCAACTGTGACTTCAAATAGTGGAATGAACACATTGTCCAGAATGTTCTGGAAAGATTTAACGATTCCCATTTTCTTATACACGTTGTACAGTCGTGGTAACTGCACATTGAAGTCAAAATAAAAGTGTGAAGTAAATAATTTTACTAATAGGAAACATTAAAAGTTTCTGGTTAGGAATTTGACATAAAATAAATTCTTGTTACTTGTTTATTTCAAATTATAATATTCACCAGAAAGGATCAAATTCTTTTCTCGTAATATAAATACAATTTGTTATACCTTTCTAAAGTGGCTTAAAGATTAACATTTGGAATAGAAGTAAAGAGTCCTAATCCACCCTTTCCACATGCTCTTGTTGCCACATCGGTGGAATCTACTGTCGTTGAGTCTTAATTAGTCATTCAGAAATGAATGCATAATAGGGTGCATAAGGAGACTGATACATCCTACACCTCAACCCCAAGCTCACATGGCCCAAAAAAGGGTTCTCAATTAAATTCCTAAAGGCAAGGCACATGAGAGTCTCTACAACATAACAATGAACTGATAAACTCCCTCCATCCCATATTGTTTGTCATTCTTTCCTAAATGGATGTCCTGAATTGTTTGTCCACTTTTCTTTTTGATTGGTAAAACCCACACGCGCACACCACTCGAACCTCGAACCTTTAGCACCGAGGACCTTAGCCTTAACCATGTCAAGGCCTCCTCAGCTATTGTTTGTCCACTTTTTAAAAGTGAAATATAATATCGTGCACTTTTAAAGAAGACTCTTAACATCTTCAATGGTTGGTTGGCAAGGCCCACCCTTCTCTATCCTCCACCACAAGAATAGGGGTATTATGGGAAAGTAAAAATATTTCTTAAAGTTTGTGACAGTCGAAGGGTGACAAACGATGTGGAAGGAGTAATACTTACAAACCACCTAATTCATAAATTACAGGCTCAATTTCATTGTTCCAAATAGCTGGCTGCTTTCTACTCTCTTACGAAGCTTATCTATGAGATAATAATCACATACACACGCACAAAGAGAGAGATGTTAACACCATGGTGTTTTGTGAAAAATCTAAGCAATGTTTTCTTGGACAGCAATTGCGATTCAACTGAAAAAAATTCTATAGCCAAGGAAGAACTTCAGAGCTCGGGTCAGACCAAGTACTTGAATTTTTTATTTTATTTTTTTATTTTGCTGCATCAGAGGTGTATCGTTCTCATAATTGGACAATCAAGATCTCTATCAATGTCCAAATTATATGGGTTTATGGAGTAACAGGGAGGGACGAGCATTTCTTGGATGCAGTTCAGAAAACACTTCTTAGACTGGTCTCAAAATATCAGATTGATAATTTAGCCCAAGGAAGAAGCTTTTGTTCAGAACATATTCAAGAGGTTGAACAGCAATCCAAGGAATTGAAAGTTTTCAGGATGATTTAAAGAGATTGAATTATAAGGTTCCGGTGGATTTGGATTCTGTAAGTTCACACGAGACGGATTTACAAGGTCTTGCATCACATTATTACCAACTCAAAAGGAAGCCCATCGGTCTTAGCTACAGCAAAGTTCCATGAAACTGTAGATCCACATCATAATAACATCAAAATGACAGCATGATTACAAACTCTTTTTATAAGAGCATGATTACAAACTTATTAAAAAGTTCTGAAGGGGGTACAACTCATGCACACAGGTACACACAGATAGGAGAAGCCCCAGAACCTTCAAATAAATGTGCACAGCAAAAGTAAAATGTTGAACTAAATCATATTGCATCATGAGTATGCCATTCTTATCAGTTAGGAAGACAGTTAACACATGAAAGAAAGCAGATATAGAAGAAAAACCATTGGTAGTACAAATACCTGGATCAGCCAAACAGCATTTTCACTGTAAATTTCATTGTTAATGAGCCAACTTGCCAGCTGGTCCCATTCACTTTGTTTCCTGCCATATATGGAGATCCTGTACTCCGCCATCTGAAAATACTAAGATCAGTGACCTGAACATCTACTGATTATCCAGAAGAGTCGGTTCTCATAAACCAAAACAAGGGTCTATTCAAATCAAAATAAGCATTCAGCTTTCACTAGTGATTTTAAAGTTCAAGATGGCTGAGATTGAAGACATAAACTATTGACTAATATTAAGAGACAAGTAATAAGTTATGAATTTTGGTAAATGGGTTGCACCCTTTTGGTGCATCATTAATACACTTTTTATTTATCAAACAAATAAGTTGCGAATTTTTGTGCATATAGTGGTCAAGAAAAGTGAGTCAAAAACCATTTCCTTCTCTATGGAAACAACTACGACCATCACATTACCAAAAATATAAATAATACTTCCTAGAACATTATGTTCATCAATCAAAATATCTTACTCAAAAACAGTGAAATACGAGCACAAGCAAGCACAAAATTATTTTTACACAGGTTATTTAATATATTCTTCAAAAATTGAGATTTTTACTTATATGGCATGCTAAAAATTTCCATCAGGAACTAAACTTTAGCCAGCAGTTCACTGAGGATAGAAGAAAAAGAGAATATTTATGCCTTTAATCAAGGATAACCATGTAATTTTTCAGAGGGACTGAGACCACTTTGATAGTAGTTTACGCTGACAGTAACTTGTTACCAACATCCAATAACTCTTGGTTTCAAACATTGCCAAATGATTCACAGTTCTTCAGTCTATCATAAGTACATAAATGCTGATGATTAGACTCAAATACCAAGAGTACTTCATGACATCCAATAGCAACATAAAATTCGAACATGTAAACATTTGAACAAAGTCTTAAGTTCGGAAACAAAATATCAATAGTCTTGCTGGTGAAGACATTGGCTTGGAAACAATGAGCTATTAAAGGAAAGAGCAAGGATATCTAAAACCTTGAAGACAAGATATTAAAATATTTTTAAAAGAAAGGATATCCTTCTTATATTTATAATGGGAGTTTGATTGCTTAGCTTATGCTCCTTCGCTACTGAAGATGGCTTTGCCAGAAGAAGCACTAACCTTGTTGCTCAAAACAAAGTATACATGAATTTTCTAAGGACCAAAAACTGCCATTTAAAAGTTAAATGATATAGCTGCAACTGTAAGATTTTGCAGTAAAAGAAATAACACAAACCACCATAAAGAATACATGATTAAAATGATCAAATAATAGACTGAAAGAAACACAAGATCATTAGAAAAAGGAAAATGAAACTAAAGAGAAAATGTTATAGATAAAAACCTGGTATTTGCTTGCTTCAAGGTCTAATAAAACTTGCTTTGTTACATCCGCCAAAAAACGTCCTGTGATAATAACTTGAACAGTCAGCACAAACTACTTTTTTATTTCAAATATCATAGTACAAACAAAAATAAAAGAATAGCTCAAACAAAGGTGATTTAATTACAAATAAAAGAATAGTTGTGTTTAACCATATCTAAATGAGACAAAAATAAAGGTAATAAATTAGCTCTAAATAACAATGTGCATCAAACCTTGAATAAGATTGTCCTGCTTTAAGAAGATCTCTCTAAGTCTGCTTTGCCCGCAAGGATTATATTTAAGATTGAATTTGTCAAATCGATGAAAGGTACTCTTATCAGCATGAACATCCAACAAATCAACATTCAGATCGTACCTGAGGTGTGATTCTTAACAGTTAGAACAGGCTAAATGAGATAGGATAACAGAGTTGAAATTCTGACAGATCTATATCAACAGAACCATAATAATATCTACCCAGTCAAGTCCAAACTCTCAAAAACCTCCTTTAGTGTCATATACTTTCCATCTCTGAATATAACAACCTGCAGAAGCATCAACAAAGAGGATTGCTTTCCTTATGAATCATCTTACGTGGTCAGAAACTTCAGATTAAGGTAACAGGCTTACGTAAACAAAATCGAAGATAACTTGGAATATACCTCATCAGGTTCTGTTCTTAGCTTTGACTTGATGAAGCGCAGGAGATGCTTCTGGTTCATGCAAGCTGAGTGATGCACATGTGTATCAACTTTGCGAATATTATAGAAATCACGGTGCGGGGCACTCTTTTGAGCCAGAAACTCCCTATCTGCATTTACTAACAGATAAAGGCGGAATTTCTGTATAGTGATTAGATATAAGTTATGAACACAAGCCAGAATGAGTCAAAGAAACATGATATTGAAACAGAGTTTAGAGAACACTACCTCCTCAAGAAATCTTAGCTTGTGGTGGCATGCAGAACGAACATTTCCAATTGATATAATTTTTAGGAGGTGATGCATATCAGTGAAAAAAGTAGTAGAACTTGCAACAGGAAAAAGATCAACTGTGTCTGAGAGATGAGTCACAGAAAGATTGAATCTTGTCAAACACCAATATAAAAAAAAAAAAAATAGCCCATAAAAAAATCATTCAACAATAATCACAAAAATAAATTTTTATATCATTTCCTGGTCTGTTCACAGGCCAAATCAGTTAACTTGTTATCCCATTTTTTAGCGATAGATTATAAAACAATCGTGTTACTATTGTATGTGCAATATGATTACAGGGTAGTACTTACCACTCTCACTTGCATAAACATGTACAACCCCGTCTTCCATCCTAAAGTGATGCTGCAAATAAAGGAAACAATTACAAAGAACAGCACAATAGATAAATGAATGGCTGAACTCAAAAAGATTTCACACGCACCAGGTAGATAATTCTTACAACTTTTTACATTATTGATAAGCAGGGGAAAAAAAATCAATGTAGTTGATCCAAGAGGTTCAGATTGAAAATAAATCATTTTTGATCTCTGAACATTATCTATAAGGAGAAAGTGACTCACTGCAGTTGCTTCACAAGGTTCAAAGTGAAACGGATTGCTTTTCATTGCTGATGTGCTAGACTCTGCTGCAGCTACCTTTATCCATGGAGCAACCTTTTCATTATAAACATAACTCTTTCGCAAATCCAAACACTCACAAATCATCTTCCGAACTTCTTCTTCTTCAACATTTGCTACCTCTAAAAGCAATGTTCCAAAAAATGGAGCACATGCATCAAATTTACAGCCATTTACACGAATGAATGATTAAAAGTAGCACACATCTAGTTGGATTTACTGTATCAATTAACTAATTAGTTTCATAATATATACTCTACCAACATCAGTCGATAAATACGGCAACCAATGAACCATAATATTGAGAAAATCAACTGAAGAATTATGATAGAACCTCAGAACTAAAAAGTTGACATTACCATGCAGTGAACTTCTCTGGGGTAAAACAATGTTGGCAAAAATCATATCATTCCCCACTACATGCACTGACGATGTATCTACAGTTTCATTGCCAAGCGGAGCACTATTGGATTTTGTTTCAATTCTGGTAGGTCTACAATTTTGATCTTGAACACAATTTGTACCATTACTTCTAAATGCTGAATAATTTTGAGTTCTTGAATCAACATCCTGCAAATTCATTGACAAAAACAGAGATTATAACTTGCCCATTTTAGTGATTCTAGAACTAAGAAAAAATTTAAACAACAAAAACTGTTGAAATCTTATATACGAGCTTAAACTACAGAAATCATTTAATACTCCTATATCCCAAGGAAGGTGAATTGTATGAACCATGAATATTAGTTACCAGAAAACAAATAGCTTATGTCACCTATTTTACTTGAAACCATCAGCCAATAAACACATACATGTAAAAGCCAGTAAATGATAAACATACTAGCACATGAACTGTTGTTCAGTTACTTGGCTAATCACCAGTACAATTTTGACATTTAGCAACAAAGTAATATGAATTAACTGTAAATAAGGAAATCAAAGTAATGTTTAACAGACTTGTTGCAACATTTCCAAGAAAGTCCCAGGAAAAGGGGATCAGATGATAGTTTGTTTATTTTAATATAAATTTATTATGCCTTAAAACTGGCATTACCATCTAAGATGTATAGCATCTGTATCCAAATCTTGCATGCAGTTACACCATAAGTTTGTAACATCGGGTGCTTCATATCTAGAACTAAAATATGCAAATAACATGAACTGCAAGCACACTGAGCATGAAATAAGAACCTAGAGCCAAACACGCACATACTTTTATAAGGTCAGCAGGAGAATCTATGATCACATGGCTGAAAAAAATGTCATCTTCATTTGTAAGCTCTGTTTCCTCATCAGAGTCCCCAGCACTTTCGAAGGCACTGATAGCTGAAGATCTCGGAGTCATTAACCTGCCAATGGATGCTACCCTTGGATTCGAACCAGCATGGTGAAGAGGCTGATTCTCTCCTGCACAAAGGAAAATAGGTAATCATGTTTCCACAGACTGATCCCTCCACAAAATGGTGCTTCTTCTACTGCTTCAAGCTCATACTTATTTCCCATTTCAAATTTAAAATTATTCCTAGTTTGTTAGTTTTTTTGGAAAGTCAAATTTCAAAATATCTCATTGCCAATTTTTCCGTTTTCCAAGTCTACTAAATTCAATCACAAATAAGATTCTAACTTCTTTAGTCTCCACTTCCACACACAATAGGGCAAAAGCATTTGAATGTCATGGCAATGCAATCTTTAAACATGCCAATGGAATTAATCAGTCCCTTTCTGCAGAGCATTTGACCATAATCTTGCCTATGAAACTGTTCAAGTACACTGCAAAACTACACTAATTCACATTTCCAAAAAGAAAAAAAAAAAACACTCAACACAAAACAAGGAAAAAATGTACGAAAATAACAGAAAATGAAACATCATACCGCTCCTTCGAGCCAGTTGAAGAGGAGGAAGTCCCGAGGGAATCCGATTAAGCTTATCGAGCGACGATGCAGAGCAACCCTGAGCCCTAACCCTCACCGCCTCATCAAACTTGGCGTCATCCTCGAACCACTCGTTCCCTATAGCCACATTAGGCATCGAACTCGAAAGTCGATAACGCCGGGCGACGCAGTCGTTCTCATCCAACGACCTCGACAGCCGCATTTCCCGTTTATCGTTCACCTCTCCATCGGAATCAAACCCTCTCTCCTCATTCTCGCACTCTGCTCCGTCTGCTTGTTGTTGATAGTCCTCTTCTTCTTCTTCTTCACGATCGGTGGTGGCAGCGAGGCGGTTACTGGGATTCGCTGAGGATTTGAGACGGATCTCAATGAGGCGATCAAGGACATGATCGACGGTGCGCTTGTGGACGTAAAAGGCAGAGATTGCCATCAAAGAGGCCCCGACCAGAGCTGCCATGGCTAGATGGAGGAAAGATGCTGGAGGTGGAGGATCCATTTGTTGAATTTAGAGCTATAAGTGAAGAGTGAAATGGAACCCTAATCTTTGTTTGGCGGTTTAGTGTTTTACAAGGGGTTTTGTAGGTACTGGCGTGAGTAAGCAGAGGGCCTTTTTTATGTGTGGGGTGAGAGGCGTTAACTTTGAATGAGGGAGAGAAGAGAAGAGGAGAGGGGGAAGTCAAAAGGTAGTGAGTGTTCCATTTCAACGATTTTGGGACCCCGGAACGTGGATAGATGTTCCGAATTCTCCTCGTGGGAAAACTAAGAGCTACTGACCACCATTCGGTAATGAGGCCCAATGGGTTCAAGCCAAGGTTAGTACCGGCATAAGGAATTACTTTCCTTGCTGATACGGAATGCAACATGTTTTATGGGCGTACGCTCACCGTTTTCATCCCAATGATCGAGAAGTAGGTCTTCTTGGGTAATTTATGCTCAATCGAGTGAAAATATAAACTTTAATTAATTGTTTTTATAAATGATATTATTACGCTTCAAAAATATTTATCATATGTTGTTTGATTTAATAATAACTATAAACTATTTAATTAATCACTTACAAATTACAGTAACATAAACATAAAAAAAAATATATGTAATGTATATATAAATACATATTAATATTTTAAAATTATAATTATAATTTATATGCTCTAGAGAGTTAATAAAGTATTAAAGTTTGTTGAAATTAATTAATTTTAACTTTAATTACTATTTTATATTATTCTAATTAATTAATTTTTATTATTTTATTAGAATTTCGAAACGTCTCAATATT